>QJNV01000183.1:0-117191 GCA_004155935.1 Monosporascus sp. GIB2
ATATTTATAAAAATTTTCGTAAATTTTTAAATATTTTTAAAATTTAAATAAATTTTTTATTTAATTAAATATTAAATAAATTTAAAAAAATAATAATTAATATTTTAATTTTTAAATTTTTTATTTTTTTAAACGAATAAAATATAAATTTTATTTTAAAATTTTAAAAATTTTATTTAAAATATTTTAATAAAATTAAAAAAAAAATATTTTTTTTTATTTAAATTATTTTTTTAATTTAAATAATTTTTAATACGATTTATATTTTCGAAAAAATAAAACGAAATTTTATATTTATTATAATAATAATTAATATAATAAACGTATTATTTAAAATATTTAAAATTTTTAATTATAATATATTTTAAATTTTTTTTAAAAATAAAAAATATTCGATATAATTTCGAAATTAAATTTAATATTAAAATAAATAAAAAAAAATTACGTTTTTTTTAATTAAAATAATAATAAAATATATAATTAATTAAATAATTTAATATAATAAAAAAAAATAATTATTTATTAAAAACCCGTATTATAATATAAATAATTAAATTTTAAAAAATATTTTTTTAATAAAAATTAAAATATATATATTTATTATTTTATTATTAAAATAATAATAATTTAAAATATAATTTTATTATATAAATTATTTTTAATATTATAAAACGTAATTATAATATAACGGTTAAATTAATTAATTAAATATTAAATTTAAATTAATAAATTTATATTAATAAAATATTTTCCGAATTTAAATAATTAAAAAATAATTTAATTATATTTTATTATATAAATAATATTTTAAATAATAAAATTATATTATATATTATTATTATTTAATTTTAAATATTAATAAATATATTTATTTTTATTTTAATTTAATAAATTTAATTTTAATTGAAATTTTTTATTTTAATATTTTAATTATTTAAAAAAATTAAATTTATTAAATTTTTAAACAATTTTTTTTAAAATTTTTATTTTTAAAAATTAAATCGTTAATTTATTATATATTAATAAATAATTTTTTTTTTTTATATTTATTATATTTAATTATATTAAAAAATTTCGTTTTCGAAAACGTATTAAGATTTTAATTTTTTTAAATATATTAAGCGTTTTAATTTTATTATATTTTTTTATTTTCGTTATAAAAAAAATATATTTTATAAAATAATTCGAAAATTTTTTAAATATATTTATTATATTTAATACGAAAATTTTTGTAATATTTTTAATTTTTCCAAAATTAAATATTAAAAATTATTAATTAAAAAAATTAATTTAAAAAATAAATTTAAAAAATTTTAAAAATTATTATAAATAAATTAAATTATTTATAAAAATAAAAACAGCTTTTTTATTTTTAAAGGTTTAAAATATTCCATTATAATATTTAAAATACGAAAATAATAAAAAATTTTAAATATTTAAAAACCGAATAAAAATAATTAAAAATTACAATATTTATTATCGTATAAGCTATTAACTTATTTATTTAATATAATATTAATATTACAAATTAATCGATTATTAATTAAAACGTATTTATTATTATTAATAAAAAATTTGTAATAATTATTAAATAATTATAAAATTTCTCGCGTATTTTTAAATATTTTCGAATTTTAAGTAACTTTTTTATATAATTAAATATTAAATAAATTTATTAATTTTTTATATATTAATAATTTTTTTTACTTTATATATTTATTTTATTTTTATTTTTATATTATCTTAATATATATTTTAATTATTTTTATTATTAAATTAAATAAAAATATATAAAGTATTAAATAAAATTTAATTTTAAATAATATTTTTATTTTATAATTATTTTTATAATTTTTTTTAATAATTTTGTAAAAACCGATATATTTAAAGTTAAATTTTTAATTTAATCGCTTTATTTAAATATTTTTAATAACTAAATAAATTATTACTTTTTTTAAAAAAATTAATTTTTTTAATCGTTTTTAATTATAATATTATTTTATTTAATTACGTACGAATTCGAATTTTATTTTCATTTTTTAATATAATTATTTAAATTATTTTAATATAAAAATTACTTTAATATTAAGTAAATTTTTTTTTATGCTTTTTTATAAATTTTTAAGTTAAAATTAAAATTCGTTATTAACGGGATTATTTTAATATTTTCGTAATAATTAATATTTTAAATTACTTAAATTATTAATAATTTTTTAACTTAATTATTTTATTCGTAATTAAAATAATATCGTAAATACGTTTATAACGTTTAATTTTATCGTTCGGTTTATCCGTTTATTCAAAATCGAATTATATTTAATAATTTATAATTTAAGCCGATTTATATTATTAAATTTTACCAAAACTTAAAAATAAACGTTATACCTTTATTAGAAATAATTTCGTATGGTAATCCGTATACCTTAAAAATATTTTTAAAAAAAATATATATATTATTTATTCGGCGTTTATATTTTCGTTATAAAATAAAAAGTAAAAAAATTTTATAAATCGATTACTAATTACGAAAATATTATTATAATATATACCCGTAATTAAATTTTTAAATTAAAAAAGTTTAATAATAAAATTTATCGTAATAAAATCCTATAATCGTTTTTCGATTAGTAATAATTATAATTCTCCTTACGGTTTATATCGTTATATTTTTACTTTAACGTAAATATCGTATTAACATAATACTTTTTATACCATATTTTTTATTTTAAAAGAATAATAAATACGTTACAAACGTTTTAAGGTTTTATAAATCCTTAAGTATTTATATAATTAATATTTATATATATTTAAAAATGTTACTTATATTATTATAACTTTTCCAAAACATAATTATCTTTTTATTATAATATTAAAAATTATATAACTAACTTTAACCGTTTTTTTAAAAAATTTAATTATTTACTAACTATATTAGCTTTATTATTTTCGACACTTTTTTAATATGTAATAATGAAATCGTATTTTACTAACTTATTTACGTAACAAAATTATCATACTGTAAACTTTTTAATTAAAATAAACCGGGTAAAATTTTAATAATCCGTATAAACTTTAACCTAATATTAATTACCTTTAAAAACTATTTAAATTCGTGAAACGTTTTAATAATAACTAAAACTTTTCTGTTAGAAAAAATATAACGTAACTTAAATACTTATAACTAATAAAAGAAAAGTAAAATATAATCCGCTTTAATTATTTCGTTATCTAAATACCGCATTTAACGTATAATTTCACGCGTTAATTTTTAACTTAATTAAACGATTTAAGTTATATATAATTAATACTAATTAACTCGTAATTACTTGTTTAATCCGTTAAAGAATTTCTTTTATTTTTAGCATTTATTTAAATTCCTTCTTTTTTTTTAATAACTTTTCGGTAATAATTAATACATTTAAAAAAAAAACTTATACTTTTGTAATTATAATAGGTTATATCTAATATCGTATTATTACGATTTTTTTACAATTTATTTTAATATATTTAAAAATGATAATATAACTTAAATATTTTACTTTTTATATATAAAATTAACTTTTTTTTGCATTAAATAACAAGTTAACATTTTAAAATAATTATAATACTTTATGGATATATTCCTTGCATTATTTTTTAATTTTTTAAAAAATAAAAATATCGTCGAAATATTCCCTAAAAATATAATTAACCATACGCTAAAAAATAACAAATATGTTAATAAATCTTATAAAGGTAATAAAATATTTATAAAAGCCGTACTTAATTCGAAACATTATTTTTTACTCGTAACCTTTTTTAATTCGAATTAAATTATATCCATTTTTAAAATTAAAAGTAATAAACCATTATACTTTATAAAAACGATTTTTTATTTCATTAATTAAATAGAATAATATTCGATTTTTTATAATAACATTATTAAACTATCGGTAATTTATAAATAATATAAAATATCCGATTAATAATATAAATAATCGGATTTACTTTTTTAAAATCAATTTTCCAAATATTTTCGCAATACGTATAACTTTATTTCGTTAAAATTATAAATAAAGTAAAACTTAATAAATACTCCTTTTTTTAAAATAATTTTATAATCCTATTCGTTATATTTTAATAATTTCATTTCGAACTCCTTTTTAAATAATTACTTATACCTATAATATTATAGTAATATATTAATTAGATTTTTTAACTTTTAAAATTACTATTAAAAATCGTTATTTAAGTATTATAACTTTGCTTTAATAATAATAATAATACGTTATATTTTTTTATAATACCCGTTCTCTTTTTTATATCGTATTCTCATACCGGCACATATCGTTATTTTCGATCTAATATTAAAATCTCTATTATTTTTATATACTTATCGCTAAACCATAAAAGAAAATTTACTTAATTAATTTCCTAATCGATTAAAATAGTATACTAACGTAATTATATTTTTTTTAAAAAATTATATTGTAATTTCTAACGCTATAATATCGAAAATAATTATTATATTTGTTCTTAAAATGAAAATATCGAAATAAGTAATTTTACCTATAATTTTCCCGTTAGTGTAAAAGAACGGTTAATTTTTGGCGATATTCGTAATATATAAATCCTTTTTATATTTCTATAATAATTTAAATCGGTTAACTATTTTAAATATTATATACTTTCCTTTTAAAACTTTGTTATTTATTATAACGGTATACCAATGTATCCTAATTGGTATTTTTAAAATAATAAAATCATCGTCGTTCTTTATTATTATTAAAACCTTTTTTAGAAATTTTATCGCTTTTTTAAAATCTCGCTATTTTACGGCTTTTTTATAAATAACCCTTATCTTTTAGGTTTTATTTAAATTACCGCGTTTATATATATAACCAGTTGATTTTCTTTCGGAATTACTTAATTTATTTTTATTATTATTTTATTTATAATTTGTTAATTGATTTCCGTATTTTTTATTATTATCTTACTATAATTATTTAATATTTATCTATTAACCATTCGTTTAGTTTTTTATTTCTGCGTTATAATACCGTTCCTTACTTTAAAATAATCGAATATCTTTTAAGTAATATAAAGCGTTTTTTTTATTCTTATTTTTTTAATATATAATTTTTTATTTATTTTTCGTAACGCATTTTATACCGGAATATTTTTATCCTTACCTTATAAATTTTTAATAAATTATACGAAATCCGCTGAAATTTTTTCCCTTTTAATAAAATTTATAATTATTATTATTTCAGAATATAAATCGGTAATTAATATTCGTATTATTAAATTACGTTTTTTTATATTGCTTTTTTATAAATATTCGTACATATAATATAAGTAAAAAGAATCTTGTTACGGATATTTTTATTTTTTAAGCCAAATTTAAATTATTATAATTTTATCTTTTATATTAATTATTTAGTATAAATAATTATATTAGCGTTAATTTTTAAGGTTACTTCCTTATTATTTAATAAAATCGAACCCTTATTACCATTGAAATAGGTCGGGGAGATTGAATCCTAATCAGAGCGGAATTGTAAGAAAATTATTATCCAGGTAAGGGTTAATAAGGAAAGATAACGAGTATATTTATGGTATTAAATCTAGAAATGGATAACTATGTATATCGTAATACATAATAGTAACCTAAGGTTAAACCTAGGGCGAAAAAAACGTTTTCGTTTTATTGTAAGAAATAATAAAAACTTAATACCAAAATAAAAGTTCATATATATAATTATTTAATTAATTTTGCTTTCGTCGACGCGGTTTGTTTTTTAATATTTTTAGTTTAGGATTTATTTTTACTTTTTTACTAAATTCTCGCATTATAACGTTTTTTATACCGTTTTTTTCAGATTTTTACTTATTAATTAACTTTTTGTATTTTTTCCAGTCCGGTTATTTTGAGATAAAGTAAAGTTTTGGTCGTTTTTTAATTGTTTTGTACGAATTTTTTATTAATCGATATGAAGTTATATAGCTACCGGCTAATATAATTTAAGCGCGTTAATTATTAATTATTGGACGAGATATATATTTTACCTTAATATTATATTATGGTTTGTTCTTAAGGTTAGATCGTAATAAATAAGGTATACGGGTATTTTAATTAAAAGATAAAGAAAAAATAAAATTAAGAAAACTTTTTAAAATATGTAATAAACCTTTGTTAAGTTAACATTTTTTTTGATATATTTTTATCGTGGTTATTATTATTTTAACCGAAATATCCTTTAATTATTTCGTTAAAACTTTCGATTAATTCCTTATTTGTTATAAATTAAGTTTAAAAATCCGGGTTTCATATAATAATAAAAAACATAAATATTACCTAAAGGCCGTAAGTTTAACTTAAAGTTTATTTTAACGTTTTAATTATTATTATTTATATATAGGAATTCTTTAATCTAGTTTATTTTTAACTTTAGCGGTAAAATTTAAACATTTTTTTATATCGATTATCTGTAAAATAATTATTAAATAGTATAATAATACGTTTTAATGGTATATATAAAATATTAACTTAATATATATAGTTTTTATTAATATTAATTTAAATAATATTTTAAGTTATTATTTAAACGAAATTTAAATCGGAATTGCAAATTATTATTTGTATTTCGGTTTTTATAAAAATATAACAATTACGGGTTTCTCTTAAGGAAACGTAACCGTATAGATAAAATTAGATAAAATGATAGATTAATACTTTAATTCGTAGGCTTTACTAAACCGATCCCTCTCGCAAACGTCTCGCTCCAAGGCGACTTTAAACTGCCTTATCCCGCAGCTCCTATTTACGTCGATTCGCGTCGATATTCTAAAGTAATTTCGTTACCCGGAGCAGCCGGGCAAACCATCGGTTATATTTTTTACAACGTTTTAAAATTTAAAATTTAATATTCGTTAACCGTTCGTTTTTTTCCCTTTTTAATTTTTTTAACAATTTTTCCATAATTACCCTATTTTTCAGCATAAATTCGAATAACGATTAATTAATATTACTTTCGGAAATCAAATCGTATCCGAAAATTAATAATTAAATACGATCTTTTTAGGAGATATTATTTGGGTCGCTAAAATTATTAATATTTTTTGTTCGTTTCGATATTTTATAAAATTTAACGATTTTAAACGTAACGATTTCGTTAAAAATTTTATCGGTACGAATTACCGGTATTATGTACGAATTTTATCGTATATTAAATTATAATAATAATAATAATAATTAAAAAACCGTAAAACGATTAAGCCGTAAAATTAATAAAAATTCGTAAAAGTAAACGTTTTATACATATTTAAGGTTTATCCTTAAAATTTACCGCGTAAAGTTTTACGCCTTTTAAATTATATTATATAATTATACCGAACCGTAAAACCAACGGGCATAAGGTTTATCAAGGTCGAAACTTGCTAGTAATTACGTTTATAAACTTTTTAAGCCGATATTAGTCGAAAAATTACGTACTTACGGGACCCTAGCAAAAAGTAAAGCTTTACGAGATTAAAGTATATAATTTATCCTAAATCGTAAAAACCACCGAATAATCACCGTATTCTAAGATATTAAGTCTAGTATTTATCGTACGATTATATCGCATGATAATTATCGTATATTTAGCTTAACCTGGATAATATAGCTTAAATTTATTAGTATTTTATATAAGATTTACGGGGTATAAAACGATTAATTTTAAAAATATATATTATTTTTCTCTTAATTATTTTTCGTACAAATATATATATTAAATTAATAATATTTATTAATCGAAAATTATTATCATTTTATAAAAATATAAAAGTTTTTCAAAACGGTTTAATAACTGCTTTATATTAAGTTATTAAATTATTTTTAAATTAAGATAAAATTTTAATATTATTCCATAAGTAACAACCTTTTTAATTTTAAAGTACAATAAGTATTAATCGGTTAAAGTTAGTTTTTTTAGTAATATAATTAACGGAAAAATAAGATATTTAATTATAAAACAACCTTATTAATATTTTTACAAATTCCCGGTTATTAAAAATATAAAGGTTAGCAATTTTACTTAAATCTTTAAATTTAAACTAATTAAATTTTTTAGGTTTTAAGTTAAAAATATTATTACGCGATCTTTTTACAATTTTTTTAAACGATAATAAGGCTATAATAAATATTACAGAACCGATTAAAAAATTAAAATATAAATAAATAAATATTAACATATAATAAGTTAAAAATTAAAACTTAATATAAAAAGTAAAGATGCAAAAATAAAAATAAATTTAAATATTAAATATTATATATATATCCGAAAATGTTTAAATTATAATTTTTAAACATTTATTGTAATTAATTAATTATTTATTAAATATATTTAATAACTTTTTAGAAAAGGTTCTTATATATCGAAAAAGTTTTAAGATATTTTATCCGATATTATAAAAGAAAATACGATAGGTTTTTATCAGTTATAATTAATTAATTACCGTTATTTAACTTTTATATTTTTTGACTTTCGATTTTTATATTTTCCTAATATTTTAATAATTTCTATTATATCTCAAATATATTTATATTTATATTTAGTTACTTTTTTATTTATTAAGTTCAATCGTTTAATTAATTTATTTTAAATATTTTTAAATTATTTAATTATTTCGAACGTTAAAATTTCCGTAGAAATATAAATTTTAAATAATTAATTAAATAATTAAAATAATTTTTATTTAATGTAATAATAATTTAATTATTATTACCAATTTTACGGTTAAACGTATTTAAACAATCTCAAAATTTAATTGTTTTTTTAAAATCCGTTATAATATTATAATTATTTTTAATATTTCCATATATGCTAAATTTATTATCCGTAAAATAAATAAATTCTTAACTTTTTATTTTTAAGGTAATAACGAATTTTTAATCGATATTGATAATATCCGTAAGCCTTAAAATTTTACATACCGTCAAACTTTTATAATTAAATTAAATCTTTAATTTAAATACCGGTTAAATTTATTATTTTAAATAATAAATGTTTATTTTCCGATATTTTTGTCATAAAATATTTATATTTTCTTATACGTCGAAATCTTAAATTATTAATTAAAAATAATCCGGTAACATTTAAATTTATAAGTATTATTAAATAATTTTGTAGAAACTATCGATTAATTACACTAGTATCTTAAATTAAAATAATAAAATTATGCTTTTTTTTAATTAGTTAATTTGTTACGAAAGCAATTACAGATAAACTTTTAAATCTATATATAAATTTAAACCGATCGGATTCTCGCCAGTATCGTATTACAAATATTTAAAATATAATTAACATTTAAAATAATAATACAGTTATTCCTTATATTACTGCCAAATATTTCGAAATAAATCTTTATTTTTTTTCTTTAAATTTAAATATTAATCGATAATAAATATTTAAAACTATATTTATCTTATTTATTTCGAAACCCGCGCCGGAATAATATTCAAAATAACGAATTACCGGTACCAATTTTTAGGAAACCGCGAACGTTTAATTTTCGATCGTTAAAACATTAATTTTTAAAAATAAACCCGAAATAAATATTATATTTATCGAAATTATTCGTACCGATTTTTTAAGTTATTTTATGTTATATTTTATTAAAAACCTTCGGTACGTTATTAAATTATTTATTTAAACTTTCGAAATATTTAATTTAATACCTTATAAATTTTACGAAAAACGTTAT
Source organism: Monosporascus sp. GIB2 (assembly GCA_004155935.1). Classification (NCBI taxonomy): domain Eukaryota; kingdom Fungi; phylum Ascomycota; class Sordariomycetes; order Xylariales; genus Monosporascus; species Monosporascus sp. GIB2. The sequence continues at coordinate 9,727 of QJNV01000183.1, forward strand.
TATAATTTTTTAAAAAAAAAGTACGCAAAATATACCTATTTTTTTTTTACTATAATTCGATTCCAGGTTTTGCTAAAAGTTTTTATAATAATTATATTAAATTAATCAAAAATTATAATTATATATGCCGAAATAATTAATTCGAAAAATTTCAAACGAAATTTATACGAAATCCGCAAATTAAGTTAAATATTAATAAATTAAATTATTTAATTTTCCACCTTTTTAAAAAATACTTTAACGTTTAACTTAAAATAAACGGATTAATCTTACCCGTAAAATTAAAAATCGTAATATCTTAATAAATTTAAATCCGGTATTTGCCGGCCGTAATTCTAAAAAATAAATAAAAACGAAAATCCGGTTAATTTCTTTGAAATATTAATACCTTATAAGTAATTTTAATAATTTTCTCTTTTTATCAAATTAATTAATTTCGTAAATATTGTTTTTATTTATAATTAAATAATTTTCAAATCGTTTGTTCGATATTTAAACGTTAATATTTATTTTAATAAATTTAACAATTTAAGATTTTAAATTTTTTAATAATTTAACTTTTACATTAATCGTTTTATTTATAAAATTTTTTAATTAATCCGATTTATTAAATAATAATCTTATCTAATTATCTTTTTATAAATTAATCGGTTTTTAATATCCATTTTCATTTTTAATAAATTATTTTAATTTATTAACAAAAAAATGTTACGTAATAGTATCGCGGTGATTTTTTTAAACGATAAATACCAAAATTAATAATAGTATTAATTAAATACGATCTTATCCACTAATAGTTTAATTTTGTTCTTTTAAATATATTAATATATCGCAATATATTATATAATAATATTAAATTATTTAGTTTTAAAAATTATATCCTTATCTTATTTTTATTTTTTTAAATTAATAAATTAAACGGCCTTACGATATTACGCGGTAATTACCTTAATTACCTTAATAACATCGTCGGTTTTACGCTTTATTAACCTAATCCTTTATACGATATCTTTTTCGAAATATTAAAATCCCATATTATAATCCTTTATATTAATATTATAATTTTAGGCGGTAAAAATACTTTTTATCCGTATAATAACCTATAAAAAAAAACCGTAACTTTTTACAATAATATTATTTACGAATATTATTTTCGGCAAAAATTTAATTTATCTTTTATTAATACCTTACATCGTTTTTATCAAACTTTTAGCAATCGGAACGTATCCTATTTCGACAAATCTCTACCGCTAAATAACATACGTAACGTTAATTTTTCGTTTAATCATAAATATTTCGCCAATTTCGATAACTTCGCCTTTATTTTTAAATGTTTTATTAATTTTAATTTCAATAAAAATTCCGTATCGATATAAAATTTATTCGTTTAAAAAGCTTTTAATTATTATAAATATAACTATAAGTAATATTTTTACTTTTAAGTAACCGGATAAGTTATATTAAACCTTAATAATAACTTTATAATTATTATTATTCGGTATAAATTAAATATTAATAACTTTCTAATATAAAATGTACACGAATATTACCTTCCGTATATATCCGTATATTTCGCGTTAATAATATAAAGTAATTATATATCGGTAAAGTAAATTTTATCCCTTATAACCATAATTTTCATAATATTTTTTAATTATTATTAATTATTTTTAATCGCTGTTAATAACTTTATAACTACCGTATTACTTTTTTACCTTATACCATAAAATCCCGTCCAAAATAAAATATTTTAAAATTTCGTTTTTAAAAATAACCCATTATTTTATCGTTACGTTTATAAACCGATTAAAAAATTTCAATATCGTAAAAAACCTAATGTACTTTTACGACCGTTTAAATTAAATCCTAATAAAAAACTTATTTTTTTCCATTTAAATTATTCTAATAATAAAATTTAACCAAATAACATTTAACTAAATATTAATAAAATTATCGATTTCCCCTTTTTATTAATTATTTAATTCGTTAAAAAATCGGTTAACGTTTTTAATAATCCATTAATAACCGTATTTTTTTTACCAAAAACATATTTAATTTCAAAAGCGAAAAATTTAAATTAAGTAATTTACCAAATTAATAAAATATTAATTAAAAAACTTATCAAATTATTAATTTAAATAATTAATACCTTAATATTAATTTTGAACGTAAATTAAATTCCGTATTTATAATTCCGAAATTACCTTACAATTTTAAAAATAACTTAATATTCCAACTTAATAATATTATAATTTAATTTAGTTCCTTTCTAAATACCACTTTTATATCGTACCGGATATTTTACGCTATTAATTATTTAACCTAATAAACCTTCATAACTTTGCCCGTACGTATTTATCCTTGCAATAATTTCGCTTACTTTAAACTTATAATTAAACGTAATAAAAATCGGAACTATCGTAAATTCCTTTTTAAATATCTTTATAATATATTCCTTATTAAAATCTTAAATAAAAAATTAATTTTTACGAAATAAATAAGTAAAAGATTTCACTTTAATAATATAATATATAATAAATATCCGGTAATAAACGGTAATTCCTAAAAAAATTTTAACTTTTAAAACGTTTTTATAAAGTTTAATACCTAAAATCTTTATTATTTTTGTTACATTAAATTAATAACTATTCGTATTATAAAAAATCCGACGATAACCGCTAATTCGTAATATTATTAAAACTTTTACATATTAATCATAACTCCGGTAAATTCGCAATTAAAAAATATCTTATTTAAATTAACAATATACTTAAAAACAAATCGTTATACCGGATTTTTAATCTTTTAATACCGACATTACTTACAAATAACCGCGTAATATCGAATATTAAATCGTAAAGAATTAGCCTAATTATTTCCCAAAATAAATTACTAAATTAATAAAACCTATCGGCATAATAATATACCTAAATAATCTTAACAGTATCATAAACATCGTTATAGTTTTATTAACGGAAACCAAAATAATTTAATCGTATCCGAAAAAAAAATCTACCAAAAAAACTAACGAACATATAACAAAATCCGTAAAAAGTTTATCGCAATTTTCCGCCATAAACGTATCCCGTAAAATAATAACGTTTAATTTCGTAATAAAGTTAATTAATTACAAATTACCGTTTTTCTTTTTATAAAAAACCAAATATTCAGATACGTAATATACGATTATTCGAACATCTTTTTTTAATACGTATTCGCAATACGTTAATTAACTTATCTTTCATATTAACTAATACTATAATACTTTTAATTTATTACGTTTTATAAAAGATTATCTTAACTTCGTAAGATAATACGATAATATTTTTAATCTAACCATATTTTTATTATTCTCATTTTAAAGTAATTCTTTTCTGAAATTACAATTTTTTAAAAAAAACTTTTTCTATATAAATGAACTTATTACCGATTTAATTAAACATAACCTTTATTTTTTTTCGGTTAATCGTATCTTTTAAAATATTAAAATAAATTTAAAAAATAATATTATTAATAAAGTACCAGCTTTATTTTAAGTACCTTTTTATTGCGTAATTACCCGCGTAACATTTTCAACTTCTTTAACTTTTTCTTTTAGGTTTCCGGGTAATACCGATTTATTAGGTAATACATCGTCGATAAAAACCACCTTTTTCCACCTAAATTTATATATAATATTAATTTAAACCGCATCTTTTTGTTTCTTACTTTAATTTATCTTTTCTTACAAAATTCTATACAAAACGTATATTAATTTTTTATTATTAAATTATTCCAAAATCTTATCCGTAAAATTTAACTAATTTTTTACAACTTCTTAAATTATTATATATTTTTAATTAAAATAAATATCCTTAATCGAAAATATATAAAAGTTTATAATTAATTTATTTATCGTTTCGTTAATAAAATTATTTATATTAATAAAACGGCTTATAAATTTACCGGTTGTATTTTTTCTAATTAATTATCCGCGCGGATATTACGTATAACTCGTCTTACCGGTATTAAAAAAATAATAATTTTTATCGGTCCGAATTTCAAAATTCTTTTTATCATATCGGGATTAATATTTAACGTTATTTTCGTTTTCGTCATAAAATTAAATCCTAATATTAACGGTTACGTAATATAATTATTATCGATAATGAAAAACGGAATAATAAATAATTAACTAACTAATTAAATAAAAACTTCGATTATATTTTCGAACTTAATCCTTTTTTAAAAATTAAAATTTATAAAAAATACTTATATTTATTTTATTACTTATTTATATTTCTTAACGTAAAATAAAACTATAATACTTAATTTAATTTCGGTATCGATAATATTATTAATCAAATTTTCTTCTTTACCAAATCCGACCTTAACAACGAACTTAAATAACGCGATAATATATTTAATCGGGCTATATTATTATACTAATAAAATATTAATTTCTTTTTAATTCTCCAGTTTATATCTAATACCTATAATTAAAATCTTAAAAACTTATTACGGTTTAATCGGCCCAAAACTACGAATTTTTACTTTTGTTATCTTAATCGTTTCCTTACTCTTACGATTTAACGCTTCGAAAATTTTTATAACCTTAAAATTCTTAAAAACTTTATTAAAATTTAAACAAACCTTAATTAACTCCGACCAAATAATTTCGAACTTTTTTTTTTTACCTTTTCGTAAATTTTAACCTTTTAATATTTTATTAATTACTTATTAATTAATCCTTTCATAATTAAAAATTTTATCCGTTTATATTTTTACCTCGGCATTTATAAATAAAAACCCATTTTATATAATTTCGTTATCGTTAATTTTATTTCGTTATATAAATTTTTTATTCCTTTTCATTTTCTTACTAAGTTTTTTAACTAATATAATATTAATAAAAACAAACGGCTAATTATTCGTATTAATCTTTAATACGCGAATTTTCTCGAAATATCGCATACTTTTATTTTTAATAAAATTATTTTATAACTAATTAATTAATAATACCTTTTTATAAAACGGTATACTATTTTTTATAACGAAATAAAACATATTAATTTTAATAACTCGATTTTAATTAATAACCGGTTTTAATCGGTCCGGTCTTAAAATTATTATAAATTACGGCACGTTTAAAATACTAAATTAAGTTAATTCCGAATTAGCATAAAGTTTAAATTTCCTTACATTATCAAAAATCTTTTAACGGTACTTAAAATATTTTATTTTATTCTTAATATAAGTAAGAAAATTCGGAAAGCTATAAATCTATTTTAAAATTCTTTTCCAAATAAAAATCCTTTTGTCGATCGCCTAATTTTAAAATATTATTCAACATTATATCAAACTTATATTAACTCGGTTATCTTTTCCTTCGATATAAATAATATACAAATTATCATTAAATAAAATAAAAGTAATATTTTCCATATTCGTAAATAATTAACAAACGTTTATTATATATATTTTTTTTCTTCCAAAATTAATACGATTTTTTTTTAAAATTACCAAATTTTCTTTTACGACCTTAATAATTATTTCGATAACCTTTTAATAACTACCTCGTTTATAATAAAATCTTATTTTATTAATCTTATCTGGTTAAAAACTTAATATATTAATTAATATATCGGTAGCATAATATTATAACTAAATAAATTCCTAATCAGATAATACATAATACTATAAATTTCGGACGGTTTTTAAATTCCGCATTTTTTCTTTAAAAATATCAAAATTTTAAATTTATCGCACTTAGGTAATCCTTAACTTTTATAAAACATTAACGAATTTTAACATTTAATTACATTATATCGATAAAATAAATTCAAATACCGGATTACTTTATCGAACCGGTTTAGATATTTATTATTATATTTTATCCATTTAATTAAAATCGAAACAAACTTTATTTAATAACCGTTTTCGTTTTTATATCGAATTAATCCAATTTTATTAAAAACTTAACCCTTAATCAAAATTGTAATTTTGTGGTAAATTATCGCATATAAATTTTCAAACTTTATAAACAAATTATTTAGAGTTTTTTCGAAATAATTAACTAAACATCTTTTTTTAATACATTTTTAATATATTTATTTTTACTTACAATTTTATCCTGAAATTTAGCTTTTGCCACAATATTACGAACCTTAATAGCAGATTCCAAATAATACTTATAAATTTAATTAAATATATTACGTTAAATTTATTACCTTAATATTTTTAACCGGTTTTTAATAATCCGTATTTATTTTAAATCCTATAACTTAAAATTTTTTAAAACGTTCCTAATTACCTCATCCTATATAATAATTTTTTCGAAAACAATTTTAACTTAAATCTTTATAACAAGGTTATTTTTTATATATAATAACTTATTAATTATTTTAATTTTAATTAACTTATATTTCTAATACAATTTACTAACTTTTTCGAATTAATCAGTAATTACGGTATTAAAAAAACGAAAATTTAAAAAAACGAACGTATCCGGCAAAACCATAAGTAAAATAAATTTATCCATACTGTTTTTCGGCAAACCATATCTAATTTAATTAAAAAATTTAAAAATAAAACGTTAAATATTAATATCGCTAATTTAATAAAAGTTTGTAAAAAAATTTAAATAAGGTAAATATATTTTCCTTTAAACGTTTTAATAATAATATTCGGTATTTTTTATAATCATTTTTTATTTAAGTTAATAACAAATTTAAAAAATTACTAAAATTATTTAAACGTAATTCGTTATTAATTTTATTAATTGGTAACGGTTAATAAAATTCGACACCGAATTTTGATTTTTTTAAATAATAAAAATTCCGAGATAAGTAATAACCTTTAATATATAACGATTTTAACTAATTTCGTCGGGTTTTTAATAAATCGATTAAATCTTAATAATATTTATTAATTAAAAATTAATCCTATGGAATTAAAATAATTTAATAAGCTAAAGTTATTTTTTAATTATATAAACATAAAAAAGATTAAAATATATAATATTCCCTTTTACGTTTTCCGGATTTTTCGTAATCGAAATAAAACTATTACCTTTTTTTTTCTACCTAAATAAACTTATCTTTTTTAATTAGTACGTTATTATCGGCTAATATTGAACTTAATCGTTTTTAACCTTACGATTAACAATTTAATTAATAATTTTAACGTTACGAAAATCTTACGAATTAATAATAACGAATCTTATATAATACTTATAAAGAATATCCATCAAAATTCTTAACCGATTAAAATGAAAATAATCCAAATTATATTAATCGACAGATCTTTTCTAACTTTCTAATTTTATAATTAAATATTAATCTTGTTTAAACTTTTTTTTAATAACGGAAATCGGAAATTTTATAACCTTGTTTTTTTCTACCTATATTAACAATTTAATTCGTATTATAAACTATATCGGCGTTACTTTATTTCCAATTAATCCAAAATTCATATAAATACGTCGCTAACGACGTATTTTTATGTTTTTTTAGATTTATGCGGTTAATTTTTGGGAATTATTTTTAATTAATTATATTCGGTTAATTTTTAATCGTAACTAATTAATATTTAACTTTTAATTTCGTTACAAAAATCTTTTAGGAATATAAGTTATATTTTAAGTTTTGCCGTTAGTTTAAGTATAAATAATTAGGTTATATTATTTAACCGATATATTTCTTAAATATATAATTTTCTGAAACCGATCGATAAAAAGTTTTACTTAAAAAACGTTCGATATATCCTTAATCCTAAATATTTTTTTATTTAATAATATTTTCGTATCGTTTCGTCGTCGTCGAATATTTATATAATCGTCGTCGTATAAAACGTAATACGTACTTTTATATTTTAATAATTGTAATATCCGCGTTTTTAATTAAAACCTTATTTTTTCCGATTATTTAGTCGAAAAGTTAAAAATTACCTTAGCAACTAATTAAAACTAATCGCTTTTCTATAACCACCATTTAAAATAAGTTAGGGAAATTTAATCCTAATTAAAACGGAATTGTAAGAAAATTATTATTTGAATAAAGGTTAATAAAGAAAAATAACGAATATATTTATAATATTAAACCTAGAAATGGATGATTATGTATGTCGTAATATATGGTGGTAACCTGGGGTTGAACCTATGGCGAAAAAAACGTTCTAATATACATGTAAGATCCGGACTAACTAATTAGCCGAATCTAAGTACAGCCGTAACACCCTGCCCCATTTTACCAAATATGTAATAAATGTTAAGTAATATATTACTTTTTTTCATAAAATAAATATTAAAGTTTTTTGCAAAACATAACATTAAATCGATTATAATAATTGGTTTTTCCGGAAGCTATAACTTTTATCTACCTTTAATAGTTTTAAAACTATTTTTTAAATAATAATTATCTTTCGGGCAAACTTTCCCACTTTTCGTAATCCTGTAACTATTAACGTAAATTTTTTTTTATTTTTATCGTTTTCGTATAACTTCTTAAAATAATTTTTTAGCTTTTATTTCTTTTTATCGTACCTTTAAATTCGAAAAGTCTAAAAAACTTTTCTTTTTTGTATTATAATAAAAGTTTTTCCTTTTTAGTTATTAAAAGATTATTTTATAAATACCGGGGTTCATAATTTATTTCGTTACAGCTTTTTAAATAATCTGCGTTTAAGTAATTTATAACCCGTTTTGGTATAATTTTAATATTAAATTCGTCGTATATTTTATCGTTAAATTATATTAATTTCTATAAAACTTAAAACGATTTTATAAAAAGTATTTTAATATAACACCGCGTTAAGATAACGTTATAACGCGACTTATTATTATTATTTTTTAATGTTATAAGTTTATTAAACGTATTATCGATTATTAATTTTTCTTATTATTGAAATATAATTAATTAAGTATTTCAATTAATTTATTTTTAATAATCTTTTAGGATTTTTTAAAACTATCGAAAAATCAGGTTATTAATATTTTTTATTCTTAATTAAGTTTTAGAAAAACCTAAATTAATTCGTTATTATAATTAAAAGCGGATTTTTTTATTATTATTATTAAATTTTAATTTCCGCTTTCGGTTTTTCGTTTATTATTTTAAAATTTTTAAAAAAACTTATTTAAATTTTTTATAATTGTTATATATTTGTACCATTTTTAAGTTTTATTATTTTAAAGGTACCGTAATATGTTCGCTTATTACGAATTCGAATTAAGTAATAATATAATTAGTAAATCGTTCGGCTGCAAACTTAATTCGCGTAATTAATATAATAAATCGTACCGGAAAATACTCAAAATATAATTAATATTAAGTTAAAAATAATTATAATTTAAGCTTAAAAAATCTTAATACTTTTTGGGGGCTTTTATTAAGCGTTATTTGGATAAATTAATTCATATAAGCAGATCTTTCGTTAAAGGTTAATCATATTTATTTTTTTAAAAATTTTGAAATAACTTAAAAAGTTATGGTAAGTTTTAAATTATTTCGTTTAAATTAATCGATACGTTAATTTACAAAGTTTAAAGGTCGAAAAAATTTTCCTTAATCAAAAAACAATAACTATTTCTTTTTATCTGAATTTACATTCTTATTTCTAAGGATTTTATAAGCGGATTATTTGCTGGTAAATATATTATCGAGATATTATTTAAAATTTAACGATATTATTAAATAAAAACTTTTAACGTATAACGGTTAGGTTAATTAATTAATTATTAAACTTAAGCTAACGGGTTTATATTAGTAAAATATCGTACGAATTTAAACAAATAAAAAATAACTTAATTACGTTTCGTTATACTAAAAATATTTTAGATAACGAAATTATATTATAAGATGTTACTATTTAACTATAAATATTAACAAGTATATATATTTTTATTTTAGCTTAATGGATTTAACTGGCTTAAGTTGTTTAATCTTTTAAGCCCTTTAAGCCAGTCACGTAATGCCTTGGCCTTGGTCGGAGCTTTTTATTCTAACGTTCCGACCGTCTGGGAAGGCCAAGCCTGCTAGGCTCTAACATGTAGTTACCTTTAGTTATCCCAGATTTTTACGGTATTCCTGCTAAGATAAACCCGTACGTCTAGGTTTAATAGTTAGTCAATTAGCCTAACCGTTACACGTTTACAATATTTCCGTTAAATATTAATTAGGAGCCTGTTATTATATATTTTACCAGATTTGGCCAGATTAACATACCACTGCGTAAGTTCTTTTTTAAAAAGATACTTATTTTTATTATTATTAGAAATATTTGCTTTAAGACTTATTTCGTAAAATTATTAATACTTTTACGAAAAATCCTATATTTTTAACCTTTATAAATCTATACCATAAAATCGTAATATTAAGTATATTTATTTGTAGTCGTTATTTTAAACGTGTTTATTAAATATTTAATATAATTGATCTTTTCGATAATTGTTTAGAAAGTTATAAATATAATTAAAAAACTATTTAAGGTATTATTTCGGATTATATAACGGATTCGTTGTTTTAAATTAAGAAGCCATATTAAGCTTATAAATTTAATAAGCTACCGAAAGGTTTAGTTGTGATTAATATAATTTTAAATGTTACATACTTACGCCTTTAATTAAAATTCACCCTTATAATAATTATAATCTTTACACCCTTTATAAATAACGGAGAACGCCGACAGTACAATCGCTATTGGTATTATTAGCGTATTTAACTAACTACAATTATTATATATTTTATATCGTTTTAATAATAGTAAATTAATTAAGATATACTCAAATTAAAAGAATAAAACTTTTAATTATCTGATATAAGGGATATTAATTGTGGTTATATTTAGTGACTAGTTGCAGGTACTCTTAAACGCGCACTGCACTCTTTAGATATTCTAGCCACGGAACAAGTATGTTACGATCAGAGGGATTCTTCAGTATATAGGGTGCTAACGCACCCCTGCTAGCCGATAATAAGGTCTTAATACCGTGATATTCAACCTTTGCTAGGGCACGTAATCTCTAACTACCTTCATTTTAACGGCTTAATGTCAAGCCCTTAATAGTGAATTTCAGCAAGTTATTAGGTTAACAAGTTAGACCCCCAAACTTGACTTGATTAACTTGACGGCAGCGCTGCATGGCTTTAAATATAACGATGACGGAATCCAGACCAACACTAAGCACCCTTTGAAAAGCTTGCCAGATTGCTTATAGGAAGAGGAAGGCTGGTGATATGTGCTCGCCAAGTTATTATGTCGCGGCATAAATCTTCAGAATAAGCTTCATAGATCTAAGGTGGATGATTAGTCCGCACAAAGAAGACCCAACACCCGGTCCATAATGGAACCAATGAATTCACCCCGTTCAACTGCTAAATGGCAAGAGTCAGTACCGGCGACATTGATTGCCCATTGCGTTTATCTAAATTTTAGGCTTTCCCACTTCCGCCCTCTTGCGTCCATCGTTGTGATAAACTCTCCATACATAGCGCCCCAAACATAGCACTGGCCAATGACCTCGAAATAGTCACCACCGTCGTGCTCTCGTATCACAACAGGTATAGGACATCCTCGGATGATGCCGACGTAATCGGCAACACGAGTCGGCTTCAGTCCCAGGCCAAAGTAGTCGCCTTTGGTACGAAAGAAAGTTTTGCCTGCAGTAACATTTGCAAACCGGATAATGAATCGCTGAACTCTGTTGATAAGTAGTGATTCGAGGTCGCTCCTGATATGCTTTGGCCAATCTTCCATGTCCTTCGTCCATGTACAGCTGTGCTCCAGGAGAAAGTCCCGGAGGAGGCGTAGATAGTCGCAACCGTCCGATGACGAAGTGGTATCAAGTCCGAACAGCTTGAAGAATCGCAAGAAGTTCTTGTACTCCCTAATACTTGGTTCCGGGGCTGCTTTGTGTTCTTGATAGCCCTCTGCCTCCCCCGTCATAGGGATCCTGGAGCTCATAGGCTCTGGCCGAATTATCTTGGGCACAATGTCTGTGGCAGAATCACTAAGCATGATCTTTTTCGTTTCACCGGATGTTTGCGGTACTTCGATCTCGCGGAGGAGCTCTAGCGCGGTATCCTGCTCGGCCTCCGCGTGCTTTGCCTTCAAATAGTCCTGCATTCGGTCGAGGTAGCCAATGTAGGCCATGAACCCGAGCCGCATGTGTTCCATATCCAGTTGTTGAGTCTGATAACCACCATCTGCAAGACCTAGGTGCTGGTCATTGAAGTAGCAGACGAAAGTGCGGAAGATTGTGTCGTGGAGCAGGCCTGCATCCGGCGAGAAGTGAGGCTTGTGGCTGAGGGTAAAGTAAAGCCATTGGCATAGCTTTTCCTCGAAACCTTCTGCCATGCTCTCATTCGTATCCACATCAACCGACTCTATTCGGCCAAGTCTGACGGCGTCCGCGGTCAGTGTTTGCAAGTCATCCGAAATATCTCCATTGGCTGGCTCATCCGCTGAAGCTTTGAAACTCTTAGGACGGAGCCAGTATGGAGCTTTATCTGCTATTCCTATTGCATCCTTTCTGAGGTCTGGAGCCCAGGATGGCAAACCGTCGATAGGAGGCTTCGCCTCCCTCACAGCGGATCCTGTGAAGGCGACTATTCTCAAAGATTTGATCTGTTCCAGTATGGCCTTGACTAGGCCGACGTAGACTTGAGTAGTAGTCGCATCGTAGTTTGGTTCAACGGCAACATCGCCGTCACGGAGGAGGCCCAGCCAAGCATAGATCTTATCCCGAGGGTCCGTCGAGTCGAAGTTCCAGCTCTCCTCAAGCATTCCCTGCAAACCGTATATCGCTTCTAGATGCTGCAGATACTCGCTTTGCGGTCCATGCATCCGGCCGTGCTGCCACATGATGACCCTGGCGCTAGTTCCGTCTATAATGTACTTCAAGTGTTGTAGCGTGACGTTGAGCTGGTTCGTGCGCACAGCATCCTCCAGCATAACAGTCCAGAAGAGGTATGCGTTGAGAAAGTGCCACCACTGGAGGGGCTTGTCCCCGCAAAGGAACATCGCTCGTTGAGCTACCGCTGCCTCCTGAATAACCCAAACGCGATTCCACCATTCTCGCTGGAAGAACTTCCCCAAAGCAACTAAAACACCATCCTTTTCAATACCATGAAGCACGACCTCCCGCTTGAAGGCTTCGGAATACTCTGTGTCCCTGCTAATTTCGGCGGTTGCAAACAGGGTTTCCATCGCTTTATCGTTATAACTGTCCCTTTCACCTAGCCAGATGATCACCATTGCAGCGCTTTGATAGATGTCTTTCATAAGACGGATCTGTGTTGACTTCTCACTGTTGTCTGCCTGATTTATGCACAATGCATCGATCCATAGAGTTTGAGGCTCCGAGTCGAAACGCATACGTCGCAGCGCAATGCACAAGTTGACAGTAGCTTGGAAGACTGTTCCATTGACATTGATAGATTCCATATTTCTAGAATCTCCCCAGACGTACGAAAGCGCCCGAAAGTGGGGTTTCGTCGCCAGGGAGACGTTTCGGAGGGTGCATTGGATTGTGTCTGTGGGGTCTTTGGCAGGGAGAAGCTCTAGGAGGCGGATTTCCCGAGTGTCGTTATTAAGCGGTTTATAAAACGACTGCATCGTAAAATGACGGGTAAGTGGAAGTCTTAGACGGAGACTAGCTCTGAGTGATTTGGGAATAATGTGTATTCTCGGTGCGGTGTGGTTCAACGAAAGTTTATGGTTTGTACTCAGCCTCGGTGCCTGTGAGTCCCTGGCATCACGCACTGAAGCATATAACTAAAGAAGATGTGTATTAAAGGTTGCATGACCTCTAGAAGGTCCGCCATAGAAGTTGAAGGTAGTGAACCCTTTTAAATACAGATAAAAACAGTGGTAGCCTAGAGATAATGGTACCGGAGTAACCGAAGCAATTTCCACTAGCCTGTTAGCTAACTAAGCCATGGCGTTGCTAGGTTCAACACAGCCCCCCAGCTGTTAGGAACTAACAGCTAAAGCTCTCACGACACCGAGTAACTGCTCAAAAAGGAAAGAGATTTGCTATTTCTGCAGTGGCCCACTTTTTACACCTGCCACCACCTGCTACACTGCCGCCACCTGGCATCATAATTGTATGCAGCTGCAATTGCAATTGCAACTTAATTTTTTTTTCGTCCTAAATAAATATAATAACTTTCTAAAGTAATTCGATAATAATATAATGTTAAAATCCGAGTAATTTAAAAATTTTAGTAGTACCTTAAATTAACTAAAAAGGTAATTTTTATTAGTTTTTATAAGATGATAAATATAAATCTGTTGAAATTAATTTTTATATTACGGGGAAAAAAAAGATACATTAGATATACGTCGATTACTATGATATAACCTCTTTAATATTGAGTTAAATTTAATACTAAAAATAAATCGAATATTAACGGTTTTACTTAAATTCTCAAATTTTTATAAATTAAGATTTTTAAAGTTTATTATAAAAATATTCTTACGTTATTATTTTAAATTTTTTATAAACGATAATAAAATTCTAATAAACGTAATAAAATTAATTAAAGTATTACAATATATATAACGTCATAAGAAAAAAATAAATAAATAATAATTGAATTTAGTATAAAGTGTAAGTAAGGGAATATATGTTATAAATATAAATTGCGAAAATTATATATATATATATCGATAAATGTTTAAACCGTAACTTTTAAAAATTCGTTATAATGAAGTAATAATATGTACGATACATTTAATAATTTTTTAAACAACTTTTTATACGTCAAAAAATCTCCAAAAATTCCATCTTATATTTTTAAAAAAGGTGCCATAAGTCGTTATCGTTTATAATTAATCGGTTACCGTTATGTAACTTTTATATTTTGTTAACTTTAACTCTTATAATGTTTCATTTTTAATAACCTTTAATATATATTTTAACTATATCTGCACCTTCATTTTATGCATTTTAAACCTTTAAATTAATTTATTAAAAATATCTTTAAACTATTTAATTTTCTTAGCGTTTAAAATTTCGTATTCATTTAAGTTTTAAGTAATTATTTAACCTGATAAATTATTCTTCCGTCGAGAATAATAATAATTAAATTACTGCCACTAATTTTACGATTAAACGTATTTGAAAGATTTAAAACTTAACTGTTTTATATTATACCGTTACTACGTTCTAGTTTTTTTAATATTCGCGCGTTTATTAAGCCTATTATTTACAAAGTAAAGAAATTGTAAACTTTTTTAATTAGCGCAGTAATGAGCTTTTAATCGATATTTATAATATCTATAAATTTTAAAATGCTATATACCGTTAAGCTCTCATAGCTAAATTACGTTTTTATTTCGGGTAATGATTTAATTTTGCGTTTTTAGATAATAAATATTCTCTTACCAGAATACCTAATATAAATTATCTACGTTTTTTATACTTTAAAGCGTTAAACCATTAATTAACAGTAATCTTATAACGTTTAAAATTTTAAGTACTGTTAAGCAATTCTCAGAAAACCGTTAATTAATTACGCCGATACCTTTTATTAAAAATAAAAACTCTTTTTCGTTTTCTGGTTTATTAATTTCTACGGGAAAGATAATTAATAAACTCCCGGATTTATATATAAGTACCGGTTAATTATGATTTCTAAAGTACTTTTTTAATAACATTTAAAATATAATTAATATTTATAAAAGTTATACGGTTATTGTTTATAATATTATTAAATATTTCGAAGTAAATCATTATCCTCTTTTTTAATTTCGTATACTAATTAGTAGTAACTATTTAAAACTATATTTATTGATTTCACCTCGGGACCTACCACGGGTTAGTATTTTAAATAACGAATCATCGGTGCCAATTTTTAAGAAGTTATTAACGCTTAATTCTTAATTATTAAAATATTAATTTCTCAAAGTAAGCCCGAAATAAATATTATATTTATTAAAATTACTCGTGTTAATCCTTTACGTTATTTCATAGTATATTTCGTTAAAAACTTTTTAAGGGTTAATAAATTATTTATTTAAATTTCAAAATATTCAATTTCCTACCTTATAAGTTTTACAGAAAACGTTATTATAATTCGGAAATCCCAGGCCTACGCGAAATATTCCTATTTTTAGCCATATATCAATCCTACGTTTCGTACACGGTTCCTATGATAATTACATCGGATCAATTAAAACATATAATTATATAGTTCAAAAAAAATAATTCGCAAATTTCCGAATACGTTTTATAGGAAATTAATAAGTTTAATTTAATATTTATTAATGAAATTATTAAATCCGTTATAATCTCTAACCAATAACGTTTTAACGCTTACTTTAAAAAATTTATTAATCTTATTCGCACGATTAAAAATCGTAATATTTTAGTAAATTTAAGTAACACGATTTTCGAGCATATAAATAATTTTAAGGCGTAGGTAGAAACGAAAATCCGCTTATACTTTTTTATTTACTAATACTTTATAACTAGTTATAATAATTTTCTTGTTTTACTAATTAATTAATTTTATAAATACTGTTATAATATATTACTTTATAATTTTCAAATTATTTATTTAATATCTTAATCTTAATATTCGTTTTAATAAGTTTAATAATTTTATATTATTAATTTTTTAATAACTTTATTTTTATATTAATCGTTTCGCTTATAATGTTTTTTAGTTAATTACGTTCGTTAGGAAATAGTTTATATAATTAACTTTAATATCTCTTTTTATATTTAATAAAATATTTTAATTTGTTAATAAATTAAGTTTTATGAAATAATATTCCGTTAAATTCTTTTAATTAATAAATCCTTTAACGTCCTACATAAGGGAGTCGCTAATACAAGCGAGTTGTTCGTTTTTTATTCCATTTTAACTATGCAACTTTAACCGCTTATTTTTTAACACCAATAATCTAAAACCGCTTACAAAAAGGGTAAGGATAAACTTAGCCGTTTAGGCTAAAAAACAATACCCGAAACTTAGTTATAAACGTTTTGGTATAATATATAACCTTTCCGAATTTACTATAAAAAACCGATACAACGGTATACGCGCCCGAACCGATACTATTTCCAATTCGCGAATATTAACGCCGACCAACATAAAATCGATTATTAAACGAATTTTTAACCTAAATATGCGACCGTTTCTTATCCGGCGTAAATATGTTAAAAATATGGCAAATTTACTATTACGTAACGTAACGCGGGACGCGTCGGGGTTAACTAAATATCTAACTTTATTAAACGGTAACAAAAATTCGAAATACGTTTAAATCGAAAAATAAGTTATTACAGGGTTTTATGCGAAAATTTAAGGTATTTCGTAAATAGTTTAAGCTTATTCGAGTTATAATCGTAAAATACGGTATTGTAAAAAAGAATATTTAAAATTTCGATAAAATGGAATATTTAATAAGGTTTTTTATAGCGACCGGCATAATTATTACTAATACTAAAAAGTATAAAAAACTTAAATAAATTTAATAACAAAATCAAAAATGGTTTATAATAATATAAGTTATTAATTTTTAAAATTAGGCCTTATTTTTATTTATTTTTTTAAAAAAAAAACTATATTTTTCGCTAATTCGCCGATAACCCACTTTTACTCGATTAAAAGGTTATTATAAGTAATAACGGCTAGACGATAAATAAATTGGGTTTAAAATAAGTCTAATATTTCGATTAATATATTTAAATGCGTACGAAAAAATCGAAACGTTTTTTATTCTTAATGGTTACGAAAGTTATTATTCGATAAAATTTAAAAAATATTACGCTAATTACGATATTATTACGTTTTATATACCCGCCCATTTTTCCTATCTGCTTTAACTTTTTAACGTATCTTATTTTTCTTTATTAAAACGCGCTTATTCGCTATATATTAAAGGTTTTATGCGACGTTACGTTACCTATATTACTAAAAAAGATTTTATCGCCGGTTTCCGTAATGCGTTTAAAATTATTCTAACGACTAATAATATTAAATCGGGATTCGCAAAAAGGCAATTTGTTTTATTCGATTTTAATTACGTTTTTTCTAAATTAACAATTTTAGTTATACTTATAGTAATTGTTTTTTTATTTACTTTTATTAACTTTTTAATTTTCTTACCTGCGAAAATTCCTAAAAATATTACCGAAGCGATTTGACGAAAACGTTATTTATAAAGCTAAATTAAAAATTATTAAGGTAGCTCGCCGATAAAAATAATTAAATCGATTAATTTTTTAATAAAAAGTAATTTAATATTATTATACGAAACGAACTATATTTTTAATAAACGCTGAAAAAAATTAAAAATAAACCTTTTTAAAAAGAGGGATATTTACTATAAAAAAAATATAAGCTTTTATAATTACGATAAAAGGTAATGGTATATAATTACGGCTGGTAACGACTGAAAAAAGTTATCACAAAATCTTTAAGCGAAAAAACAGAAATATAGTATTTACGGTAAGCCCGGACATAATGCGCGCATTTGTAAGAAAGTTATAAAAACGTTTAGCGATAAGAAATCCGATTAGTTTAAATTAATCTTTTGTGTTATAGTTGTTTTATTTGAATATATTATCGCTTATTATCGTAAAATACTTAAAAGTTAACAACTCGCTTATATTAACAACTCGCTTTAATAGGACGTTAACTAATATTATTATTGATTATATACGGTTCTATTTATTAATATTTTAGCTTTATTTTTTAAAATATATTAATATATCACGCCGTATTATATACTAATATTAACCTATTAACTTTTAAATATTAAATTATTATTATATATTTCTTTTTTTAATTAAGAACATAAGTATTCTTACGGCGTTACGCGGTAATTACCTTAATTACTTTAATAACGCCGTCGGCTTTACGCTTTAATAACTTAATCTTTTACGTAATTAAATTTTCTCTCGTATTATTGAGGTCTTATATTATAATCCTTTATATTAATATTACTGTTTCAATCTGTAAAACGAGTCTTCATCCGCATCTTAACTTATATAAATTAAAGTTATAATTTTTAGTATTAATATTATTAGAGAATACTATTTTAGGTAAAAGTTTAATTTCTTCTTTACTGGTATTATTTATCGCTTCTATTAAACGTTTTAATTACTGTAAATATAATTATACGTAATACTTTAACTTTTAAATATCCGAATAATTCGTATTAAAACTTAATAATAATTTTATAACCGTTATTATTCAGCGTAAATTAAATCTTAATAACTTATATAATTTCTACATTTACAATGTTTAAAAAGTTGTAATTTTACTTAAAACCCCGATTAATAGTTTTCTAATATGAGATATTAATAAATATTATTTTCCATACATACCTAAATATATCGCGCTAAAAATATAAAGCAACTATACGTCGATACGTTATATCTCGTCTCTTATAACCGCAATTTTTATTATATTATTTAATTATTGTTAAGCGCTTTTCTTTTTTATTAATAAGTTTATAATTACCGTACTATATTTTTAATTTATGTTACATAATTCCGTCCTTAATAAAATTCTTTCATAATTTAGTTTTAAGAATAGTTTACTTTTTTTATGGTTATATCTGTAAATTAATTAGAAAGTCTTAATATTATAAGAAATCTAAAAAACTTTATTAACCTTTTAAACCAATTTTGAATAAAAGGTGTATATGTTTCTATTTAAATTATTTTAATAACAGAATTCAACCGTATAGCGTTTAATTAACTATTAATAAAATTATTAATTTTAACTTTTTACTAATCGTCTAATTTATTAAAGAGCCCGGTTAGCCTTACCGATAACTTATTAACGGCCTTATTTTTCTTATTAAGAATATATTTAATTTTAAAATCAAAAAAATCAATTTACGTAATTTATCAAATTAATAAAGTACTAAGTAATAAATTTAAAAAAAACTATTAATTTAAATAATTAACATTTTACTATTACTTTTTAATATAAACCGATTATCGAAAATATAATTCCGGAATCGCCTCAAAATTCTAAAGCATATTTCGATATTTTAACTTAATAATACTATAATTTAACTCGGTTCCTTTTCAAGTATTGCTTTTATAATGTAGTATATATTTTACGCTATTAATTACGTATTTTAACGTATTTTCAAAGTTTTTTTTCATACGAATTCAGTCTTAAAATAGTTTCGCCTCTTTTAAAGTTATAATTAAAACTAACTAAGGTTAAAATTATCGTGCGTTTTTTTAAAACACTTTATAACATATTTTTAATTAAATTCTTAAATAAAAATCGGTTTTTATAAATATATAACTTAAATGTTTTACTTTAATCATATAATATGTAATAAATATTCGGTAATAAACTATAATTATTAGCAAAGTTTTAACTTTTTAAAGGTTTTTATAAAAATAAATTTCTAAAATTTTCATTACTTTCGCTATAGTAGGTCGACAACTATTCGCACTAGAAAAAAAAATTAAACGATAACCGTCGGTTTACAACATTATTAAAACACTAATATATAAATCGTGGTTTTCGTAAACTCGCAATTAAAAAAATATCTTATTTATATTAACAATGTATTAAAAACGAACCGTCGAATTCCGGAAAAAGAGTTTAAAGTTATCATATTATATTTTTAATCCTGGCAGCAGTTACAGTGATTAAATGCGGGACACTGGCGTAAACTGTATGTTAATGTTAAACTAGACTAAAAATATCTGGGCCAAGCTTTTCTTACTTATACAAATCCATGCTTAAAAAGCTCTTTTATAATAAAAGGTGTTCTAGGCTGCATCTTATAGCCTAGCCTACCAATCGTAAGCACCTTAAAGCATTAACTGCCGACACGCCCTTTTGCTTTAAGTAATTTCGGTTATTAAATCTTTCGAAAATAATTAATTAAGCCTAAATCTATATTGTTTTAAATTTTAAATTTGCTACGAATCGTGCGAAATTAATTTTGTTAAAAGGCTTTGCAAGCCCATTTGCTTAGTTATTTTTGTTTCTAACGTATTAAAAACTAATATTACCTTTTTATATCTTTTAACGGATATAGTAGTATTTTAACTAAATATAGCGTTTCCTTCAAGTTATTTATATTTTTATCACTTATTTTAATGTTATTATATTATTCTCTAGGATGAGAATAAGGCCTTTAAGTATAAGTTTTAATTTTATTTCGAAATTTCTAAACCCAGTAACCTTTATTATAATTATCTTTGCCCTTACGTATTATATTTTAATAATATATTTGGTAACGACGCTTTATAGTTTTAAAAACTATGAAACGGTTACTTTATTTATAAACATACCTAACTAATTATAAAGTTAATTAATTCGCTATTTGTAAAACTTACGTTTATTATTTCGAATACGTTTAAATTATTATATTTTCGATACGGGCATTTTTCTTTTAACTTTCGGTTCTTTAAAATTATATTTATAATTCCGTTTAAATATTGTAATAATTGCTTAATATATTCCTAATATATTAAAAATAAGTTAACGTACTACACAAGTAATCTGGATAATTTTTGACAGATTTTAATTACCTAACTTCAACTGTTTATTTTTTAACAACAATAGCATAAAACGCTTTACAAAAAAGGAAAGAAAAAACCCAGCTATTTAGGCTAAGAAACGAAATCCGAAACTTAATTAAGCAATACTTAATTGTATATATAAAATTACCCGTTTTATTTTGCAAATACGATATACCGGTACACTAAATAAAAACTTCCGACATTGTTTAATAAATATATTTAAATACGTTAAAATTTTACAAACTTTTCGTTTAATATATTCCGAGGTTAGAAATAATTATTAAAATACGCGTTAATATATAATACTCTTTATATAAAATTACCGCGTTAAAAATTAAATAATAATATATAAGTAATATAATTTAATAAAATTAATAATCGATATTAAGAAATTAGATTTAATAAATTGCTATAAATACTTTTTATAAACCAGTCGAAACTTACGTAAATAACTTGAACGTAATAAATCTTAGATTAAATTTTAACGCGTATAAATATTATATATACCTTAAATAATAATAAAAGATATTCCGTATTTTTTCGCGATATCGGCGAAGCCCACGCCTAAATCTTTTTCGGACTGCTATAGCGTCCTTATATAAGGCGACTATTCTTTTCCGGGAGCAATTGAACCTAGATTAAATTATCTACTCATAATTAAAGATTAGAAGGTATTAATGTTTAAATGAAAGAAATACGCGATTTTGTAAAGCGTGTAGAAGTTTATTGAGACTTTTTGTAACGGTTAGGTTAGTTAACTAACTATTAAACTTAAACGTACGGGTTTATATTAGCAGGAGTACCGTAGGAAATTAAGTAATAAGTAATAAGGGTAATTTAGTTACGTTTCGTAATACCAAGGGTATTTTAAGTAACGAAGTTATATTGCAAGTTATCGTTATTTAATTATAGATTTTAACGAATATATATATCTTTTTGTTTTAATTTCATAAATTTAATCAGTTTAAAATTTTAAGTTTTTTAAATGTTTTAAGTCGTTTTTCCTTCTTAATTAATTTAAAATATTAAGCTTTTTAAGCTTTTTAAGCCGGTTACGTAACGTTTTAATTTAAATCGGAATTTATTTTCTTAATATTTCGACCGTTTAGAATGGTTAAGTTTGTTAAGTTATAATACGATTTCCTTTTTTCCAGGATTTGTATTCCTAAAGATCGAATTTTTCGTTAGTTAATTTTTAGTAAGTAACCTTTTTTTCCTTATATTTATTATATTTAATCGTATTAAAAAATTTTCGTTTTCGGAAACGTATTAACGTTTTAACCTTTTTAAAATATATTAAAGGTTTTGGTTTTACTATACTTTTTTATTCCCTTTATAAAAAGGAAAACGTATCTTATAAGATATTTCGAGAATTCTTAAAATATATTTATTATATTTAATACGGAAATCATTATAACGGTTTAGTTTTTCCGAGGTTAAATACCGAAAATTACGAAACGAAAAAAACCGTTTGAAACTTCAAAAAAAATAAACCTGGAAAACCTTATAAGTTGTTATAAATATATTAAACCGTTTATAAAAACGAAAACGAACTTTTCGTTTTTATGATATTAAAATGTTTCGCCGTAATATTTAAAGCGCGAAGGTAATAAAAGAATTCGAACGTTTAATAATTAAGCAAAAATAATTAAAACCCGTAATATTTATAACGGCATAAATTATAAACCCGGTTAATTAAAATAATATTAATATTATTAATTAGTTGAACGTTAATTAAAGCGCGCTCGTTACTATTAATAAAAACTTTTTAATAATCGTTAAATATTTATAACATTTTTTACGGGTTCTTAAATGTTTTTGCAATTTAAATAAAATTTTATTTAATTAAATATTAGGTAAATCCGTTGATTTTTTTATATCAAAAATTTTTTCTATTTTAAATATTTATTTTTCTTTTACCTTTACGTAATTTTACTTAATACGTTTTTTAATTATATTTATTATTACTTTAAGTAAAAATCTATAAGAAAATAAATAAAAATAAATTTTAAGCGATAATTTTAACTGGTAATTATTTCCCGAAATTTTTTTGATAATTCTATAGGGGCCGATGTATTTAAAATCGAGCTTTTATTTTAAGTATTTTATTTAAATATTTTTGATAATTAGGTAAATTATTTTTCCCTTTAAAAAGTTAATTCTTTTAACCGTTTTTAATTATAATATGCTTTTTAATTTGTTATAGATAAACTTAAGCTTTATTTCTATTTTTTAGTATAATTATTTAAGCTATTCCGTTTTAAAAATAATTTTAACATTTAGCGAATTATTTTTAATGCTGTTTTATAAATTTTTAAAATACATTTAAAATTAGTTATAAACGATGTTATTTTAATACTTTCGTAGTAATTAAGATTATAAATTACCTAAACTATAAATCATTATTTAATTTAATTATGTTTTTCGTAATTAACATAATACCGGAAATAAGTTTTAAATATTTAATTTTATTATTTCTTTTATTTATATATTTAAAGTCGGAACGCATTAAATAATTTATAATTTAAAATAACTTACATTATTAAATTTTACTAGCATTTTAAAGTAAATATAATGCTTTTATTCAAAATAATTTCGTATAATAATGTATATACCCTAAAAATATTTTTTAAAAAAATATACGTTATTTATTTAATGTTTACGTCTTTATTATAAGGTGAAAAGTAATAAAATCTATTATAATAAAACTTTATAATCGTTTTATAACTAGTAATAATTATAGCTTTCCATATACCTCATATCGTCGTTTTTTTACTTTGACGTATATATTATATTAGCCTTTAATTTGTTATATTATGCTTTTTATTTTAAAGAAATAATATATACGTTAAAAACGTTTTAAAGTTTTGTAAATTTCGAGATATCCATATAATTAATATTTATATATTTTTCGTATAAGGGTCTTTTACCATTGTTTTGAGATTTATAATTTATCGGATTTTTCGAATAAGTTATCGTTATATATTTTAATTTTTTAATATATATTTATAGTTGTTATCCGTATTGCTTAATTTATCGTAAGTGTAATTATTTTTTTATAATAATATTAAAAATTACATAATTAATTTTGTAAGGTATAATTAGGTTCAAGTTATATTTTCCAGGTTAAGCTAAATATACAAAAATTATTATATGATATAATTCGTACGATAGATATTATACTTAGTATTTTGGAATACGATAATTAATCGGTAGTTTTCACGATTTAAGATAAATTGTATATTTTAGTTTTTTACAGCTTTATTTTGCCGATTGTTAGGCCTCGTAAGTACGCAATTTTTCGATTAATATCGGTTTGGGAGGCTTATATGCGTGGTTGCCGATAAGTTTCGACCTTAATAAACCTTATGCCCGCTAATTTTACGGTTCGGCATAGTTAATATAATTTAGAAGACGTTAAGTTTTGCGCGGTAACTTTAAGAATAAACCTTAAGTATGTATAAAAGGTTTTTCGAACCTTCGCCAGTTTTACGATTAGGAATATTAAATGTTAGCTAGTAAAAGGGTTAAAAACTTCAATTTTAATCGTCTTACGGTAACCTTTTAAATTATTATTACTATTATAGCTTAATATAAAACGAAATTCGTATACAATACCGGTAATCCGTATCGACAGAATTTTTAACGAAACCGTTTCGTTTAAGATAATTAAATCTTATAAAGTTACTGGGCGAGCGAAAGATATCGATAGTTTTATCGATCCAAAAAATATTTCTTAAAAAAATCGCATTCGATTATTAATTTTCGGATACGATTTAATTTCTGAAAGTAATAATAATTAATTTTTATAAAAATTAAGGCCCGATAATATGGATATTATAAAGAAGCTATTAGGGAAATTAAAAGGGGAAAGGGGGGGACGATTAACGAATATTAAACTTTAAATTTAAAAACGTTATGAATTGGAGTATAACCGATAGTTTGCCCGGTTACTCCAGGTAGCGAAATTACTTTAGAACACCGATACGAATCGACGTAAATAGAAGCTGCTACGAAAGGGATCGGTTTAATAAAGCCTAGAAATTAAGGTACTAATTTATTATTTTACCTAATTTTGTTTATACGGTTACGTTTCTTTAAGGGAGAACATAATTAATTTTAACTGTTTTTTTTTAAAAAAAAAATTGGTTATCTGTTTAATATGTCGTTTTGTCCGTTTTTTAAATTTTTACGGTAAATAATAACGAAATTGTTTTTTGTTAACCTTTCTATATAACGAAAATATCGTATTATAAGTTTTTTAATTGTAATAAATCGGGTAAAATTTTAATAATCCGTATAAACCTTAACCTAATATTAGTTACTTTTACGGAAATATTGAAATTTATAAAACGTTTTAATAATAATTATAGATTTTTTATGGGAATAATATAACGTAATTTAAATTTTTATAATTTGTAAAAATAAAAAGTAATAAAATAAAGTATAATTTAATTATTCCGATATTCGATTATTACGTTGAAAATATAATTTAACGTATTAGTTTTTAATTCTATTAAGCGATTTAAATCGTACGTAATTAAAATTAATTGATTTATAATAGCGTTTTTAATTTTTTAAAAAGTTTTTTTCGTTTTTAACATTTATTAAAACTTTTCCCCTTTCCGATTAAATTTATTTAAAGGTATTACTATCCGGCTTAAATGTTTAATAAATATTCGATAATAATTAACGAATTTAAAAACAACTAATATTTCCTTAATTATAATAAGTTATGCCTAATGTCGTATTATTGCGATTTTTTTAATGATTATTTTACTATATCCGAAAATGATAATATAATTTAGGTATTTAATTTTTTATATATAAAATTAACTTTTATTTATATTAATTAGTAGGGTAGTGTTTTAAAGTAATTATAATATTTTATAAATATATTTTTCGTATTATTTTTTAATTTTTTAAAAAATAAAAATATTATTAAAGTAATATGTTACGAAAATATCGAAATAATTTTTAAAAATATAATTAACCATACGATAAAAGGTAACCAATACGTCAATAAATTTTATAAAAGTAATAAAATATTCCTAAAAGCCGTACTTAATTTAAAAGCTTATTTTTTATTCGTAACCTTTTTTAAATTGAATTAAGTTATACCCGTTTTTAATATCGAAAGTAATAAGTTATTATACTTTATAAAAGTAATTCTTTATTTCGTTAATTAAACATAATAATATTTAATTTTTAATAGTAATATTATTAATCTATCGGTAATTTACATTTAATCGTAATTTATTTTTCTAAAGGACGAAAAATATAAAATATTTAACTAATAACTTTAATAATCGAATTTAATTTTTTTCTAAGTCGATTCTTTAAATATTTTTTACATTATAACTTTATTTCATTAACATTATAAATAAGGTAAAATTTAATTAATTCTCCTTTTTTTTAAATAATTATATAATCCTATTCGTTATATTTCGGTAATTTCATTTCGAGTTTTTTTCGCAATAAACCCCTATATTTATAATAGTATAGTAATATAGTAATTAACTGTTTTAACTTTTAGGGTTATTATTATAAATCGTTATTTAACTTTTAAAACTTTGCTTTATTAATAATAATAATAGGTTATATTCGTTTATAATACCTGTTTTCTTTTTTATATCGTATCCTTATACCGGTATTTATCGTTATTTCCGATTTAATATTAAAGTTTTTATTATTTTTCTTTATATTTATCGCTAACTTATAAACAAATTTCACCTAATTAATTATCTAATTAATTAAAAAGTTATATTAACGTAATTATATTTTTCTTAGGATCAAGTCGTAATTCCTTAACAGTACGATATCAAAATTAACTATTATAATTTTTTTAAAAACATAAATGTTAAAATAATTATCCTTTGGCAATATTTACAATATAAAAGTTTTTTTTATATCTTCATAATAATCTAAATTAGTTCATTATTTTAAACGTAATATAATTATCTCCTAAAACTCCGTTATTTACTATAACGGTAAATTAATATCTCCTAATTCGTATATTTAAATAACAAAATTACTATCATCTTTTATTATTATTAAAATCTTTCTTAAAAGTTTTTCTTATCTCTTTAAGATTTTACTATCCTATAACTTTTTTATAAATAACTTTCGTTTTTTAAATATTCGAATTAAATAATTTGTTTATCGTATTACTTATTTTCGTTTCGTAATTACTTAATAATATTACATTATTATTTTATTTCATTTTGTAATTTATCGATTTCCGCTTTAAATCGTTAATTAACCGCTTATAATAATTATATATATTAAAGTTATTATCGCTTTTAAGTATATAAGTTATTAAAATAATTATTTCATATTTTAAATAATTTCCTATTAACATATTTTAATATAATATCTCCGAAATTGCTATATTACTAATTATTATCCCTAATAACTTATTATTTTTTAAGGTTAATAACATATTTTAAACGTATTTATAATTCCGTAATATTTTATTAAGAATATTTGAATAATTATTCTTCAAACTAATTTATTTTCCGTTTAATAATCGCACCACTCGAAATAACAAAAAAATGTTTTTATAAATATCGTCTTCCCTCCGGCTAACTTCATATAGCCAATTTCTGGTCAATATCTTCCTAAAAACCGATAATACGAAAATATTAATATCATCGTTTATCGTTTTTATTCTTTCTTATCTTATTAAGAAAATTAAATCCTTTTTTAACTATACGTATAATACGTAAATAAATCGAACGTTTCCATTCTTTATAATCTAGGCATTGTTATTATCAATAGTGAAAAATATATATCCATCCATAACGATTTAAAATTGCAAATCACCTAATTTCAATCCATCCTTAATATTTCTATAACCATTCTTTATTATCTAAGTAATTTATCCTTATATTTTTTTCTGTTATTTTCAAAAAAATATTTTTTTAATAAACTTTTATTATATTTTAAAATATTATTAAACTCTATTTTAAAAAAGCTTTTTAATTTATTTTTATTTTTATTATATTTCCTTATTTTAAAGTTTTAAAAATTTACTTCGCATCATATTATAACAAAAATCTTACCTTCTTAATTACGTTATAACTATCTTATTAATACTAAGGTCCAAAACTTATCTTCTTATAATTTTTTAAATAACTTACATTATAATACCTTATAACAATTTTTACCGCAATTCCAACATTTAATACGTCGTATATTTTATCACTAAACTATACTAATCTTAAAAAAAACCTACGGTAATTTTATAAGATCTATTAAAATATCGTAATACGTTAATTTTAACGTTATAACGTAATTTATTGTTATATTTTCCTTTAATATTACGAATTTACTAAACGTACTATTAATCGTCGATTTTTACAGTTATTACGATATAATCGGTTAAATACTTTAATCGATCCATTTTAAACAACTTTTTTTAGATTTTTTTTTCAGGCCGTCGAAAAATCAAACTATTAATACTTTTTATCCCTAATTAAATTACTAAAAAAATTAAATTAATTCACTACCATAATTAAAAATTAATCATTTTTATCATAACTGTTAAACTTTAATCTCCGTTTTCGTTTTTTTATCTACTATTCCGAAAACCTTTAAAAAAAGTTTACTCGAATTTCTTATAATCGCTATATATTTATACTACTTCTGGATTTTATTATTTTAAAAATACCGTAATATATTTTCTTATAATAAATTTAAACTAAATAATAATAGAATCTAAAAATCGCTTAACGGTAAACTTAACTCGCAAAATTAAGCTCATAAATCGTACTGGAAAATACCCGAAATATATTTAGCATTAAATAAAAAAATTATAATTTAAAAAGTTGTAACATTTTTTCTAATTCCTTACTAAGCGCTACTTAAATAAGCTAACCCATATGAAATTTTTTTTACTAAAAATCTATCGTGTTTATTTTTTAAAAAATTTCTAAGTAACTTAAAAAGCTAAGATAAATTCCGAATTATCCCGTTCGAATTAACTAATACGTTAATTTACAAGGTTCAAACGTTAAAAAACTTCTTTTTGGTTAAAAAAAAGCAATTGTTCCTCTTTATCTAAATCTATATTATTATTGTCTAGGACCTTATAAACGGGTTACTTATTAATAAACATATTATCGAAATATTGTTTAAAATCTAACAATATTATTAAATAAAAATTTACAACGTATAACGGCTAAATTAATTAACCAATTATTAAACTTAAACGTACGGATTTATATTAACAAAAATACCGTAGGAAATTAAGTAATAAATAGTAAGAGTAACTTAATCACGTCTTATAATACTAAAAATATTTTAGGTAACGAAATTATATTACAAACTATCGCTATCTAACTCTAGATTCTAACGAATATATATATCCTAATTTTAAAGTTAATAAATTTAACTAGCTTAAACTCTTAAGCTCTTTATGTCCTTTAAGTTGTCTTTCCTTCTTAATTAACTTAAGGTGCCAAACCTTTTAAGCCCGTTTAGCCGGTTACGTAACGTCTTAGCCCAGGTCGGAGCTTACTTTCCTGGCGTCCCGACCGTTCGGAAGGGCCAAGCCTGTTAAGTTACAACACTTTTACACCCCTATTGTACATTATTACTCCCGGATATATTAAAATAAACTTTAAAAAATAGCAATAATACAAATTTAAATAACGTCTATTATAATTATGAAAATATAAATTTTGCTTAAATTCGTTAACTATAATTAAAAGTTTATTAAACCTTGTAATCGATTAACTATACCCTTTATAAAACTTATTTATAGGGGAAAAGAATTATAATAAGAGTTATAAATAAGACAAACCTTTAAATAAAATAAAAAAAAGTATTACTGACTAGGTAGTATTAATTATATAAAACTTAAATCGCTTAGGTTAATTAAAAACCAACGTTTAAAATTATACTTTAGGCGTAATAATCGAATAACGCGATAATTAAAGCCGATTACATTATATCGCTTTTTTATTATAAGTTATAAAAACTTAAGCTACGTTATACCAGTTCTAATAAAAAGTTTATAACTATAATTAAAGTATTTAATAAAGCAAAACATTTTTTTAAAAATAATTAATATTAAATTAAAATTTATACGAAGTATAATAAACTTATCCAGTTTATTACAACGAGAAAACTTATAGCATAACAACTTTATTACGCGAAAAAGTGAACAAAATAAGATTTATTATTATAGATCAAAAAAGTTCGAAAAGCAGCAAAATCGATATTTCTAATAAATAATCAAATTTTGAAAAAAATAACTAAAGTTAATTATATAACGTACTATACAAGCGAAGAGCATCTATAAGCGAGCGGAACATTTTTTTAGTATATTAATAACAATTTTACATAAAATAATTATATTATATTAAAATAATTTAAATTAATCGAATTTTTATTATAAAACGTTTTTATATCCTTTTTAAAAATACGCGCACTATATCCGGGCTTGCTGTAAATACCATATTTTCCTTTTTCGCTTAAATCTTTTTCGACGATTTTTTTCGGCCGTTACTAGCTGCGATTATTTATTACCATTTTCTTTTGGTAATTATAAAAGCTTATACTTTTTTCACCGCAAATATCTTTCCTATTTAAAAACGTTTAATTTTTAATTTTCTGGCGTTTATTAAGAACGTAATTTATTTCACTTAATTAAGTAAATTTTTCCCGAAAAAAAGTTATTTTATATAAAAGTGATAAATTACTTTTATAATTTCTAATATGATTTTGTAAGTAACGTTTTTATCTTATTTTTTTTAATATTTCTAAAGTTTTCGCAGGCGGGGAACGAATAAAACCGGCGAAGGTTAGCGAAAAAACGGTCGGCGTAAGCATAATTAAAGAAATTTCGAATGCGAAAAAACGCGATTATGATCTAATAAAATTAATTCCGCTTTTGCAAATCTGGATTTAATAATATCAGTTGCTATAATAACTTTAAACGCGTCTTGAAAGCCGGCGACAAAATTTTCCTTAATAATATATGTAACATAACGTCGTATGAAGTTTTTAATATAAAACGAATAAACGCGTTTAAATACGGAAAAACAAAATACGTCGAAAAATTAAAGCCGATAAGAAAAATAGACAGGTATATAAAATGTAATAATATCGTTAGTTTTGCAGTAATTTTCGAATTCGATTATATAATAGATTTAGTAACAGTCGAGAATTAGAAAAAAGTTTCGAACTTTTAATACGCGTTTTTGTATATTTATTAAAATTTTTAATTTATTTTAAACTTAATTTATTTATCGTTTAATTATTTTCGTTTATAATAACCTTTTAATTCGGTAAAAATGAGTTATCGGCGAACTATCCAAAAAGGTAATTTTTCCTAGTAAGAATAATAAATAGAGATAAGGTCTAGCTTGAAAAATTAATAATTTAAATTATTATAAATTATTTTTAATTCCTGTAGTAAGTTTATTTAAGTTTTTTACATCTTTTAGTATTAGTAATAATTATACCAACTGTTATAAAAAGTTTTATTAAAATTTCCGTTTCGTTAAAATTATAAATATTTTTCTTTATAACACCGAATTTTACGATTATAAGATGAACAAGCTTAAACTATTTACGAAATACATTTAAATTTTTATATAATACTTTTTAATAATTTATCTTTCGATTTAACCGCGTTTTAAAGTTTTATTATTATTTAATAAAGTTAGATATTTAATTAACTTTAACGCGTTACGTAACGCGTTTCGTAAATAGCAAATCCGCTATATCTTTAATATATCATTGCTAGATAAAAAGGTTCGCGTATTTAAATTAAGGATTCGTTCGATAATTCATTTTCTTTCGATTAGCGTTAATTTTTGCGAATTAGGAGTAATATCGGTTTGGGCGCGTTTATCGTTAAATCGCCTTTTTAAACTAGAAAATAAGATATTATATATAAAGTTACACGTTTTATAATTAACTTTCGGTTTTCGTTTTTTAGCCTAAATAATTAAGTTCATTTTCTAGTTTTTTCGTAAGCCGTTCTATAACGTTAGCGTTAAGAAATAAATAATTAAAGATAGGTAGTTGGAATAGTTAAAAAGGTATTCCGCTCGTTTGTATATACCGTTCGCTTATGTGGCACGTTAATATTTACACCTACGACAAATTACAATAATACGGGCAGCACTTTTAAATATATTAAAAAATTAAAACATATAACGATAACTTATTAAAATAAATAACTTAAATATTAATTCTGAAAAGATATTAAAAAGACTTAATACGGAATATATACTAAAATTAACTATATAAATATTTAACCATTTATAAAACCCTAAAACGCTGTGAACAGGTTTACGACTTGCTTAAAATTAAAAATATAATATAAAAAGCTGTATATTAATATAATATTTGCAGTAAAATGAAAATATAATAATATAAGCTATATGGAAAATGACAACCGCTATCAATTGCAAAACGACTATAAAATTTTATCATAATAAACTTTATTATTAAATTTTTATTGTTAAATACTTAATTACAGAAATGTATAAAAACAGTATTTTCGTAACGGTTAATTAATTTATTAAAGTTTTTTATTTTTTACTATATAACGAAATAATAAACGTTAAATAAATAACGTATATCTTTAAAAAACATTGTTAATATATACGTATTATCGTACGAAATTATTGTAGATAAAAGTATTATAATTAGCTTTAAGTTTTAATAAAATCAAATAATATTAAACGGCTCAAATTATAAATTATTTACTATTTTGCGACCTAAAACGGATAAATAAACGGAATAACAAAATTAAACATTTAAATTTTATTTACGATATTATATTATATACGAACAAAATGATTAAGTTGAAAAATTATTAATAATATAACTAACTTATAATATCAACTTTTATAAAAACATTAAAACGACTTTATTAACAACGAACTTAAATTTTCTTCAAAAGTTTATAAAAAAAAAGAAAAAAAAGAAACCGCTTAACATAATACTCATTCTTACTTTAAAAAATATAAGTAACTATACGCCAAAATAAACATAAAATTTAAATTTATACATAATTTAATAAAAAGATTTTATTATAAAAAATTAAAACAGTAACTTTTTTAAAAGGAAAATAATTTACTTAATTACCAAAAATATCAAAATTAAACGGCCAAATTAAAATTACGATTTTTTATATATAAAGTTATATTAAACTACTAAATAATGTTAATTAATATTTAATAATTAAAACTGTTACTTATAATTTAATTAGAGCTAATTTTCTATTTATATTTACTTAAATGTATAATAAATATTATCAAATTATATATAAAATAAAATGATATAAAAAATACGAATAAATACATAAAGAAAAGAAAATACTTAACGTAAAAAACGTCGGCGAACTTATTTAATATTTAACTAAGTAAAAAAATTATTATAAATGTTTAATAATTATTACAAGACATTAATAAGTTCAATCTCCTTTAATGAGACGTAATCGTATAGACAAAATTGGATAAAATGATAAATTAGTATCTTAATTCCTAAGCTTTATTGCCCATCTCTTTCGCAGGCTATTTTATCCCGCAGCTCTTATTTACGTCGATTCTTTTCGGTATTCTAAAGAGTTTTCGTTATTCAGAGCAGCCGGGCAAACTATTGCCCGTATTTCTCCATCTTGTAACGTTTTAAAATTTGAACGTCGGTATCCGTTAGCTCTTTATTATTTTTCCTTTCCCTTTTTAATTTTGCTAATAATATTTTTATAATTATTATGTAATTTAGTATAAGATTTTGTACAAATCGATTACCGTCATTTTCGCGAATAATATCTTATCCGAAAATTAAAAATTAAAGATAATTTTTTGGAAAGATATTATTCGGGTCGAGAAAATTATTAATGTTTTTCGTTTATCCGGTAATTTTATTAGATTTAATTATTTTTAACGAACCGATTTCGTTAAAAATTTTGCCGGTACGGATTACCGGTATTATATATAAGTTGCGTAATATGGTAAATTTTTAACTTATTAAGTTATAATAGTAATAGTAATTCGAAAACCGTAAGACGATCGAGCCGTAAAACTGGCGAGGGTTCGTAAAATCTTTTGTGCATATTTAAGATTTATCTTTAAGATTTACCGCGCAAAGTTTTACGTTTTCTGAGTTATATTAACCATACCGAACCGTGGAGCTAGCGGGCATAAGGTTTATTAGAGTTAAAACTTGTTGGTAATTACGTATAAAGTAAGGTTTTATGGGGTTAAGGTATATAATTTATCTTAAATCGTAAAAATTTTTAATTATTTATCGTATTTTAAGATATTAAATATAATATTTATCGTGCGAATGATGTCGTATAATAATATTTGTATATTTGGCGTAATTAGGAAAATATGGCTTAAACTTAATTATAACTTATATTTTGTATTAATAAGTTCAAGTTATATTTTCCAGGTTAAGCTAAATATATAAAATTATTATACGATATATTTCTTACGATAAATACTATACTTAATATCTTGGAGCACGATGACTGATCGGTCGTTTTTACGATTTAAGATAAAATGTATACCTTTGTCCCGTAAAGCCTCACTCTCTGATACGTGGTTGCTAACAAGCTTCGACCCTGATAAACCTTATGCCCGCTGGCTCCACGGTTCGGCATGGTCATACAATGTAACTTAGGAGACGTGAAGCTCTGCGCGGCAAACCTTAAGAATAAACCTTAAGTGCGTATAAAAGGCTGGCATTTGAACAATGTTAGCGCGTTAGCCAGAAGAAGAATTAGAGATTATAAATTAACCACCTTTGCGAGCCCTCACCAGTCTCAAAGATTAACTAATAAAATAACGGTTAATAAATAATCGCGTAAAACGGTTTTAACTTAAGAAAAAAGTTTAAAATATTTTCTAATACGAAAAAATAATTTACATTTTAATACTTACAAAATAAACTTTAAAAAAAATAAAAAAAATTATATAACAACTTAATATGTTTAACGCGTTTAAAAACAGTAAAATTAATAAAACTTAAAATTACGGAACTAAATTAATAAAATCTTATAATATCTACGAAATCCTAAATTATGAAAGTGTTACAAAATTTACATAATTTTAAATAATTACAATCTTATAAGGTTAATTAAATCTTAAAAAAGAGTAATAATTATTATATTATATATAATTAATGATAGTTTATAATATAACTTTTTTACTTAAATTACTTTTAATATTATACAATGTAATTAAGTTATTTTATCGGCAGTTATTATTTTAAAATATTTAAAGTTAGTAACTTAAGGCTTAAAATGCGGCTTAAGATATTTTTTAATATAAAAAAAACCTATTAAATATAAATTATAGATATAAAGGCGGTTCGCTTCAAATGTTTTTAGTTTATAATATTATTAATATATAATTTTAGCTAATACTTTAAATTTAATTAATGTAACTGCTAATATAATAATATCTTTTACTTAATTAATGATTTAATACGTTACGCGAAATGGTTATTTACAAAAGTTAAGTTAATAAAAAATATAACATTGTATAAAAAGTTATTTAGCTAATAATTTAAAAGACAGTTAAATTACTAATAATAACGAGCATATAATATAATATTAAGTAAATCTTTAATAAGCTCTAAGTAGTTATAGTAATGTTCTAAAAGGGTTTTAATTTATGGCCTTAAAATTATAAGAATAAAACGGTAGCAGCTATATCTAGCTGCTTTTCTCCAGTTGTCAATAAGAAAAGTTAAATAAGAATTGAAACAACTAACCTAGAGATAAAATGCAACATATCTGCCAACATAAGCAAAATAATTTATCCGACCCTTTCCTTAGCCGGAAGTTTCCTATAATAAGGACGTTCTTTAAAACGAAGAACTTATAATTAGGAAAGGTAAAATAAAAGCCTATATCGAATATAGCAGTAAAAAAAACCTGCTTTCAGGATATTTTTAAAAAAGTAACTTATTGCTATATCTTTAATAATTAAAAAACGATTGATTAAAATTTTTTATTTAAAAATAATATATCGAAACTAACTTAAACAAGCTTTATACATTGTTAAGTACTAATATAAGTAGTATTAAACAGAATGTTAAAGTATGAAAGGATGAATAATAATAAATTAAAAAAGATATAAAAATTAAAGCGGTAAAACGAAAAAAGTAACGATATAATCAAGCGGATAAATAATATAATAATATAGCTATTAACCTCGTATAAAACGTAAAGCTTTTAAAATTTACGTAATATAAATATATAACCGAAAACGTTATAAAATGTATCGCTTAAAATTTAAACTAGCAATTGTAAAAAAGTACTTATTATATTAAAAAGCGATATAAAAAAGACTAACCTTTTAAAGAAAAAGCGAAACAAAAGTTAAAAAGTAGTTTATAAAAAAACTTAATCTTATAAAAAAAGAAATGTAAGTTACTTAAAGGGAAGAAAATATCTCGTAATAATCTTAATAATTTTAACAGTTCCTTTTTTATTTAAATTAGTTTAAAAGTTCTCCGAAATAATAAAAACCGTAATAACTCCTTTAATATTAACTTAATAGTTTAAATAGTTTTAGTAAGCTAGGCTTTAACTTATAAAATTAAATTAAAACTTTAAAAGGTTTAATAATAAAAATATCAAGCTATATTAAAAAGTTTTACTTGTACTTTAAATAAAAAAACCATTTAATAAATTAAATTAATTAAAAGTTTAAAAGTAATATTTTTATTATTACGATAAATTAAATTAATTACGAGAACGAAATAAATTTATATTAAATAAATTAACTCTATTTAACGAAAATCCCTAGTAAAATTTATAAAAAAAAATTTAAAAGTTAATTATAAATATTAAAAAGATTTAAGTAATAGTAAGTTAGTTAAAGTAAAAGTTATTTTAAAAAAAGTTTTATAAGATTACTTATAATAAAAACCCCGGTATCATTTATTATTAAGTTTTAAAATTTTTTAAAAAAATAAAACGTTGTAATATACAGCTTAAAAAGAAGTAATAAATCATTATATTTCTTACTATTATATAATATTACGCTAACAGTTAATATGACACCATTTAATTCATATTACGGTAAACGGATTATTCTTTTTAATAACTAATTAACGACTTTAAAAACGAATTCCAAATTAATTTAACAAGAAAAAAAGTAACGGACGGCCCGTTAATATACAAAGAGGTAAAAGAAATAAAAATACAAATTCTTAAAATGGCAAATCCGTATAAAAAAAGCTAAAAAGCTACTTTATTTTAACTATAGTAAATATAAACATCTAACAAAAAATTACCTTAAATCGTAAAAGGAGAAAAACGGTAAAAGATAAAAGAAAAAAACCGTAACTA
This sequence comes from Monosporascus sp. GIB2, assembly GCA_004155935.1. Classification (NCBI taxonomy): domain Eukaryota; kingdom Fungi; phylum Ascomycota; class Sordariomycetes; order Xylariales; genus Monosporascus; species Monosporascus sp. GIB2. The sequence goes on from QJNV01000183.1 coordinate 47,553, forward strand.
ACGTTAAGGCAACTATAATAATAATAATAATAATAACTAAAATAACTAAAGTAATAACTTTTAAAATATATATAATAATAATTAAAAAAAAGCAATTTATTTTAAAAAGCTTAAAAGATTTACATCGTTTAAATAAAAAGGTTTATAACGCTTTACGTTAATAAATAACAGCTTTAAAGTCTTATATAATAGTACGACGAAATAATTTAAAAAATAACTTAGATAATTATAAAAGTTAAAAACCTTACGCACTAAGTAAAATATAACCTTAAGATATAAAAAACTAATTACCTTTATTTATAGCTATAAGAAACTAAAGGCCTTAAATTTTAAGCAATTAATTATTTTAAACTTTATAATAATTAATAATGTTAATAATTTTAAACTATAAATAATTAAGCATATTAAAATATAAGTAGTTAACTACCTTAAAAAGATTATTATAAATGACGTTATATTTTTATATATACATATTTTATAAAAACAAAGTTAGTTACTTTAAGATTTAAAAGTAAACATTAATATAATTAATATATCAACAACTTCAAAAAGAATTCGATATTAAATATTTGATTAAAAAGAATTTATATTATAATAAATAAAAAATCTATAGCGACTATTTTTATAGGTTTTATAAATTAACTTTTAAAAGGCTTTTATAAAAAGATTACGAGATTATAATAAAATATACGCTTTCTATTAACGATTTCCCCTTAAAGATAATTTTAAAACGGATATTTTATAAAAAATAAATTATTTAAATCAAAATATCTTAACTAGCCCTAATAGATTTAAGCTAACAATTATTAGCGTTTCCCGAAAACGATTTTCTTACGGCTTTATACAAAGCTAGAACTTATTACTAAAATTCTAAAATCCTTAAACGATGGCTAATAAAGATACGGGTTAAAAAAACTATTTCTCAAAAGAAAGGGCGGTAACTTAATTAATAACTTAAAAAATATATTTATAAAAACTTTTAAGAACGGTAAAATTTTTATAATTAACGAAATTATAAAGAAAATTATTATTTAATAGTACCGCTTTTGCCACACTAATATTAAATAACTAATTTAAACTATCTAAAAATTGATAAAGATAAACATAAACCCTAATAATATAAAATCGCTTCCTTATAAAACGTAAAACGAAAAGAAAATACCGAAAATATTATTTATTAACTGTTAAAAAAATAACGTATGTAAGGGAAATTACTTAATACGATATGAAAGCCGTTAAATTTGTTAATATCGAAAATAACGATTATTTCGAGCTTATTATAAACGACTTATCGCGTTTTTAAAATAATATATATTTAAACTAAAAATAAGATATAAAAAAGCTTAGATTTTTATATTACCTAAATATCTAAGCGTTTGAAAATATTATTACTAAAAAGTAAAAAAAAAAAGGGGTAAATTTTACGCCTTAATAACGGTAGCAAATTCGATATAATAATTATCAAGAACTTTTAGATAATAAAAAGTATTAAAGTAATAATTTGCAACGCTTATAATTAATATTACAATAAAATTACGAAACGAAAAATATAAATACTTTAAAATAAAACGCGTACAATTACGGCGGAAATCAAAATACTAATGTATGACATAAGTTCGTTGAATATATAAACTCGTCGAATACTTTTTAGCATTTCGTAATAACAAATTCGAAATATTTAACCATAATACATTACATTAATTCAAATTAATCGGATATTTTTCGCTAAACGTATCTAGAATTTTATTATAAATACGCGCATTATATCCGGGCTTACCGTAAAGACTACATTTCCGTTTTTTCGTCGTAACTCTTTTACGGCAATTACCTTTAGCTATTATTAACTACATTTTTCCATTATTTCTTTTTTTTTCTCGACTAGAAAAGTTTATTCTTTTTATATAACAATTATCTCTGTTTTTTAAAAACGTTTATGTAAAATGTAATCTATTTCGTATAATTAAGTAACTTTTTTTCGAAAAAACTTAATTTTATATAAAAGTAATATTTTATTTTATTAAAAAAATTATCCAATTTAACGATTTTTATTAACAAATTATCTTAATAATTTCTAATCCTTTTTTATAAATAACGTTTTTATTTTATTATTTTCTTCATATATTTTAAAGTTTTCGCAAATAAAAACGAATAGAACCGGCGAAAGTTAACAGAAAAACGGTTAATATTAATAAATTTAAATAGAATAAAATTAAGATTTACGAATCCGGATTTAATATTATCGAATGTTTTAATAATTTTAAACACGTCGTAAAAACCGGTAAAGAAGTTCTTGTTTAATAATATAAGTATAATAACATTATATTAATCTTTTAAGAAATAATAAAAAAATACGTTTAAAAAAAGAAATAAAATATATTAAAAAGTTAGAACTTATATAATAAATATACGAGTAAGGGAAATATAATAATATCGTAATTAACGTAATATCTTTCGAATTTTATCAAATAATAACTTTCGTAATTGTCGAAAATAAAAAACGTTTCGATTTTTTTCGTACGCGTTCGAATATATTAATCGAAATATTAAACTTATTTTAAACCTAATTCGATCGTTATCTAATTATTATTTTCAATATGATTTTATAACCGGTTATTAATAATAAATTATTACGAAATTAAAATTTAAGCTAATCTTTCCCTATTATAACAATAAATAACGATATAATCTAACCTTAAAAATTAACATTTTAATAATTATAACTTAATTTTTAGTTTTTTATTAAATTTATTTAAATCTTTTACGTTTTTTAATATTAATAATTACCGTATCTATTATTATAAAAAACTTTCTTAAAAGTTTAATTTCGTCGAAATTATAAATACTTTTATATAATACCGTATTTTACGATAATAACCCGACTAAATTTAAATTATTTGCGAAATATTTTAAATTTTCGTATTGTACTTTTTAATAATTGATTTTCTAAACTAAACGCGTTTTAAGTTTTTTTACCGTTTAATAAAATTCGACGCTTATTTAATTCCGACGCGTTTTATAATACTTTAAGTAAATACTATATTAACTATATTTTTAATATGTTAAAACCGGTTAAAAACCATTTGCATATTTAAGTTAAAAACTGGGTTAATAAACGAAGTTTTTTCGATCAGCGTTAATCCCTGCCAAAAACAATATTAAAAAAAATAAAAAAATAAAAAAAAGATCGGATTGTGAGTATGAATCGGTAAGACAGGATGCTAAGGTAAAAGATAATACTTTTAAAAGAAAACCAACCTTTTTATAATTAAATTTCGGATTTTTTTTTTTGCTTAACTAACTAAGTTTATTTTCGCTTTTTTATAAAACGTTTTATTATACGAATAGTTAAAAATAAATAATAAAACATAGACAATTAAAATATATTAAAAAAATATTACGCGTACCGATGTAGGATATTATATAAAATAATTATTTACAAAATTAAATTAACGGAAAAAACGTAAAACTTAAAACAAGTCGTTTAATTAAAGAAAATAAGTTTAATAATTAACGATAGCGAATAAGCAACAAATCTTTGGGCAGCTCCTTGCTAAGTAAAACGACTTATCTAAACCCCTATTCCACTTTCTTTAACTAAAACTCTTTTACGATAAAAATATTCCTTAAGACGAAGAATTTTATAAAAAATCAAAAGGAACGACTTATATTAAATATAGCAGCACGGAAAGCCTTACCTTCGGAACGTTTTTAAAAAGTACGCCATTATTTTAATTATTTTAATAGTTAAAAAAACACCGATTTAAAAGCTTAATTTAAGCATAATGAATTCTTAACTATTTAAATAAACTTTATATACTTTTAGCAATTAATATAAATAATATTAACGCAATATTAAAGCGTAAAAAAATAAATATTAACAAGTAGAAAAAAAGGTTAAGAAATTAAAGTAATAAAACGAAAACTTAAATTTTAAAATTTTCAAAACCGATAATATAAGTAAGCGACTCGAAAATGCGATAATTCAACTATTAAATCCGTTTTAATTTAAAAGTTATAAAAGTTCGCGTAATATTAATATGTAACTAAAGGCGATATAAAACGCTTAACTTAAAATGAAAGTTAGTAATTTTAAGGAAATACTTATCGCTTTAAAAAGCGATATAACGAAATTAACCCCTTAAAAAAACAAAATAAAATTTAAGAAGTGGTTTACAAAAAAGCCAAACGCTCTAAAAAAAAAAAGCTACCGAAAGGAAAAAAATGGTCCGCGGTAATCTTTATAATTTAAACAATTCCTTTTCGGACTTATTTAGAGGTTCACTGCAAAAGAAAACCCGCCATAGCTCCCTTAACAGCAGTTCTAGCAGTTTAAATATTTCTAGCGAATTAAACGTTAAAGAAAAAAGACTTTAAGAAATCTTGTAATAAAGATAGCAAGTTACGTTAAAAAGGTTTTAATTTTACCCTGAATAAAAAGAACTATTTAACTAACTAGGTTAATTAAAAGTTTTAGGAATAACGTTTTAAACCTTACGATAGAAAAAATTAATTACGAAAATGGGATAAAATTAAATTAATTAAATAAATTACGTTTAACGAAACTTATTATCAAAAGCTATAAATAAACGCCTTTAAAGTTAATTACAAGTATTAAAAAATACGAAAATATTAAGGACGTTTTAGAAAATTTGCGTAATAATAAATAAATGCCGGTAAAAATTATTTTAAAAAGAGATTAATAAGGTTACTTACGATGAAAAAAACCTAATATAATTTACTATTAAATTTCAAAAGTTTTCTGGGAAATGGAAATTATAATATATATCTTAAAACGAAAAAATAAATTATTATATTCCTTGTTGCTATAAAAATCGCGTTATTATTTAATATAAAATTATTTAAGTAATGTTACGATAAACGGATTATTTTTTAATAACTAATCGATAACTTTAATAACGAATTGCATAACCGATTTAATAAAAACAATAACAAATAATCCGTTAATATACGAAAAAGTTAAAAAAAATTACCCGAAATAATAAGCCCGCATAAAATAAAGATAAGTAACTACTTTGCTTTAACTATGGCAAATATAGGCTTTTAACAAACAATTATCTTATGTTATAAAAAAAGAAAAACGGAAAGGGTAAAAAAGAAAAACGTAGCCAACGTTAGAGTAATAGCAATAATAATTAAAACAACTGAAGTAATAATTTTCGTAACATCCGAAACGACATTTACACGGTAATTAAAACAAAAAGCAGTTTATCCCAAAAAGTTTAAAAAGCTTATACTATTTAAACAAAAAGATTTTTAAGGCTTACGTTAAAAAATAACAGCTTTAATACCTTATACAGTAATATGATAAAATAATTTAAAAAGTAGACTTTACCGTAACTTTAATAATCGAAAACGTTAAAATAGTTAAAGTAACTAAAGCTGTAATAGCTAACTGCATTAATTGTATAAAGACTGATAGCCTTAAACGTTTTAAGTTATAAGCGACTTTAAATTTTAAGCTGTAAGGAATTAATTACCTTAAAATAATTAAGGCGATAGTTATAAGTAGCGCCATGTTATTATATGTGCATTCCTTTATAAAAAACGAAAAAAAAAGTTACTTTAGGACTTAAGGGCAAACGTTAATATTATTAACAATATTGGTAATTTCGAAAAAGATTCGATATTAAATATGAAATTTAAAAGGAATTTACATTATAATAAATGGAAAATTTATAGTTATTATATTTATTAATTTTATAAAATAACGTTTAAAAAGTTATTACTAAAGAAATAATGAAGTTATAATAACACATACGTTATATATTAATAATTTTTTATTAAAAGTATTTTTTAAAACAATATTTTACAAAACAAAGGTTACTTAAATAAAAATATCTTGGTTAACATTAATAAATTTGAACTAGTAATTATTAACGTTTTCTTAAAAAGATATTTTTATACTTTTATAAGAAATTAATGGTTATTATTAAGGGCCCGGAGTCCCTAAACGAAAATAACTAATAAAGATATGAGCTAGGAAGGTTAGTCGGTAAAAGAAACGTCGGTAACCCGGTTAACGACTTAAAAATGGTAAGATTTTTATGATAAACAAAATTATGAAAAAAACCATTTATTAACACCGCCGTTATTACTATTTTAACATTAAATAATAAATTTAAATTATTAAAAAGTTCACGAGAATAAACCTAGACTTTAATCATAAAAAATTATTCTTTTATATAATTTATAACGAAGGAAAAATACGGGAAATACCATTTATTAATTTTTTAAGAAAAGTAATGTACGTAAAAAAGTAAGGTATAATAAAGTTTATATATTAATATTTTAAGAATATCTGAGCGTTTAAAATTGTTATTACTAAAAAGTAGAAAGCAAAAACATAAATTTTACGCTTTAACAGCGGTAAGGAAAGTGGTATAACGATCGTCGAGAATTTCTAGGTAATAGAAAACATTAAGTTGGTAATTTCTAAAGCTTATAAGCCGTATTAAAATAACGTTGTAAAAGGAGAAATATATGTTCTTTAAAACGAAACGCTTATAATGTTTACCAAAATAAAGAAATTAATATATTTTTAAGATATTATAATAAAAGATATAACGTATACCGTCAATAAAATAAAGTACTTTATAGTAAAAAATATGATATTAATTAAATATTTCGAAAACGCGTTCGAATTTAACCTTAGAAATTTTCGTAAGTGTGATAATAATTATTATCAAATTCATAATACAAATTATATAATATCAATCTATAAAAATTATAAAATGAAGTTAAAAAAATTAATAACCCATAAAATAGAAAAATATTATTAAGGTATTTAAAAATATATTATTATAAATCTTAAATATTAAAAGGCGACAAATTGTTAATAATATGATATGTTATTAGTTATAAAAACCTAGAAAGGTTTATATAACTTTTTAGCCTAAAAAATATTATTAAGTTATTTCCGTAACTTATATAAAAGCGTTTAAAGTATTAATAAAAATAAGGCGTTAAAGTGAAAAATAAGAATTATAACGTCGTTTTAAAGAACGATACGAACCAGGAAACCAAATAAATTAACCGTAAAAAAGGACGCCCGAAAGAAGGTCCCCGAGTTGTATACTTTAAAGGCCCCGGATGAAACCCTAAAGTTAATGCGTAAGTTAAAGCTAGCTTTAACCTAAAAAAACGATAATTTAAATAATTACGATCCGTACCCGTACCCTTTTTATATTTACCCATTAGTAATCAATGTCGACGAAAAAAATTGTTACAGGTTATACATTGTAATAAACGACGGCCCGTTATTAAAAGAAGTAATAAAAAGCTCAAAACGCGGAATATAGCTTAAAAGTATTGTTACTACAATTATAGAAGATTTTTCGTATAAAATCTTTTATTTTATATTAGATAATTAGGGTTATAAGTATTTAATAAAGGTGAAATACGTGTTAAGAATATACGTTTATAAAAAGGATAAAAAAGTACAAAGCTTATATTTGCGTTAAAAAGTTTACTTAACGAAAAGGAATTAAATATAATAAAATTATAGTTAATATTATAAGGGCTATATATTAAAAATTCTAATAAGGTTAATTATTTCTTTAGATTAATATATTTTAAATTAATTTTATCGTTACGTATTTAAATAATAACCAAAAGAAAAATATTTTAATACGTACTTAAAAAAATAAAGAATTATACTAGTTTTATTTTAATAAGGTTATTAAATTAATAAACTTTTTATACGGCTTAAAGTAAACTGGAATTATTTACTAAAAAAAGTTAAAAATATATTTACGAAGTAAGGTATTCGTTTATTAATTTTAAATAAGGCGATTTACCGTAATAACTAAATTAAAGACATTATCGTTTCGTACGTTAACGATTTCCTACTTATAGGCCTTAACTTATAACGCTTAAACAATATTACTAAAAAAATCGCTAAGGATATACTTATTAAAAGTTTAAAAGATGCGGATTAGTCCTTAAACTTACGAATTATCCGTTTGTTACTTATTAAAAATGTTAAATTAAATTAATAATAATACATTAAAAAGTTATTAAAGTTATTAATTAAAAATTACTTATAATACGCCGTAAAATATAAAGTCGTAACTAGCAAACTATATATATATATATACGAATACGTAAGCTTTATAAAAAATTTAATTTTTTTCAATTATATTAACAAACCGGATATAATGTTTATAACGTTAATTTAGATTAAATTTATAAATAACGTACTATATAAGTAATTTAAATATATAAGTAATCTGGATAATTTTTATTACTTCGTAATGACAAATTCGAATTAATTAATTATTATATATTAAATTAATCAAAATTAATTAGATTTCTTTTCGCTAAACGTTTTTATAACTTTTTTATAAATGCGCGCATTATGTCTAGGTTTGCCGTAAACGCTATATTTCCGTTCCTTAGTTTTAACCCTTTTACGATAATTACCTTTAGCTGCTATTAGCTACATTCTTTCATTACCTTTTTTTTCAGTTAGGAGAGCTTATTTTTTTTCTATACTAAATATCCCTTTTTTTTAAAAAACGTTTATTTTTAATCTTTCGACGTTTGCTTAAGTTATAGTTAATTTCGCATAATTAGACAGTTTTTTGTTTAAAAAAAGTAATTGTATGTTAAAGTATTAGTTAATTTTTAGTTAAAAATATTAACGCATTTAATTATTTTTGTTAACGAATTACCTTGGCAATTTTTAATCCTTTTTTATAAGCAACGTTTTTATTTTTTTGCTTTTTAATATTTTTAAAGGTTTTCACTGGTGGGAGAATAAAACTAGCGGAGGTTAATGGGAAAACGATCGGCGTAGGCATAATTAAAAAAGTTTCGAATTAAGAAAAAAAAAAGTATTAAAATCGAATAAAATAAGATTAATTACAGCGAATCCGGATTTGATATTATTAAACGTTATAATAATTTTAAACGCGTCGTAAGAACTGGTAAGGAAAATTTTTTTTACGATATGGATATAATAACGTTATATTAAACTTTCGCTATATAACGAATAAGTGCGATTTAAAAAAAAATAAAATACGGTAAAAGGTTAAATTTTGTGCGAAAAATATACGGGTATGTAAAATGTAATATAATTATAATTAGCGTAATATTTTTCGAAGCCGTCGAAAATGAAAAACGTTTCGATTATTTCGTACGCGTTTAAATATATTAATTAAAATGTTAAATTTATTTTAAACTTACTTTGTTTATTATTTAACTATTATTATTTAATGCGATTTTCTAATTAATTATTAATAATAAGTTATTAAAAATTAAGCTGTAAAATGATTTTTTTCTCATCATAATAATAAATAATAATATAATTTAATTTTAGGAATTAATAATTTAAATAATTATAACTTATTTTCTATTTCCTTATTAAATTTCTTTAAATTTTTTACTTTTTTTAGTATTGGTAATTATTATACCCGTTATTATAAAAAATTTATTAAAAATTTAATTTTATCGAAAATGTAAATATCTATTATAATACCGTATTTTACGATAATAGCCGGAATAAACTTAAATTATTTGCGAAATATTTTTGGATTTTCGCATAATATCTTTTCATAAATCGATTTTTTAATTTAAATAAGTTTAAATTTTTTTTTATCGTTTAATAAACTTAATTATTTAATTAACACCAACGCGTTTTATAACGTATTATGTAAATAACAAATTCGCTATATTTTTAATATATTTATACCGCATAAGAAATGTTCGCGTATTTAGGTTCAGGATTTGGTCGATAATCGATTTTTTTTCAGTCGGCGTTAATTTTCGCCTTTTGGGTATATAGTTATTTTAAGAAAATAATAAAACGAATATAAATAATAGTTACGGTAAACTGGCGTAATAAGTTTTCTACTAAAAAAGTTTCGAATATACCTATTTTTTTATCTTAATTATTATATTAATTATTAACGGTTTTTTTTTAAAGTAAAAAAACTTATTTATTACTCTAATATATATAATCTTAATATAAAAAACCGACCAGACGTAAATATTTTAGAATGGTATTAGTATAGAAAATGAAACTTTTTAATAACTTTCGATAACAATTTCGAGGCCGCCCGGGGCGGAATAACCGGCCGCGTTTATTGCGATTATTTTAACGAATACTTTCCCGGATATTTCGATAACGATTTTATCTTTATGCAAAATAACGTTTTCGTTTATATCGTTCGAATCGTAAAAAATAGTTTTAACGGTAAAATATCGAAATGCTAAAATAACCCTTATAATTACCGAGACTTTTGCACCCCCACTGTACTAACCTGAGGCCCCACCTAATAAATTGCCCTAGCAATGAATAATTTTGAAAATAAAATCAAATAACACTTAACCATAAGCTTTATAAATCGAATAAAGAACATAAAGTATAAGTTACGGTCAAGGAGGATGTATAACTAATATTCAATAATAATGTTAAAGCAGTATTAAACATAAATTAAATTATGAAAAAGAAATATATATTAATAAATATTTCAAAATAAGAAAAATTAAAATAGTATATATAGAAATCTTTTATAACTTTATAATATAATAAACGGCCTTAAAAAGACTATATTTAAAGGTTTGTATATATATAATAAATCTTAATATTAAATAATCTAATTTTTAAGTACTCGATATGTACAATTTTATTAATCGTTAATTATTTCTCATACAGTTGGTTAAAATTTAGGAAAATTTCTTAAACTATTATTTACATATATATTATTTGCCTTTATAGAATTTAAGTTCAAGAAATAAAGATATTAAATTTAAAACAATTTAATGCGTTTATTATATTGAATTTTATATAAATTATTATATATTTTACGCTTAATATTGTAGCGTTAATCTGTTCTCGAATTAAATCTCAAATAGCAAAGTTTAAAGTAATCATAGTATCTTTCTTTCAGTATTTACATTCAAATTTTTTATATTTTTTCAAATTATTGATACTTATTTTTAATTTATAACTTAAAAAAATAGTTAAAGTGATTATATATACCTTATTAATTTCGTATATTAACTTAATATAGGACTGGCTTTTATACTATAGACGCCGTTTGATCGAGACTATTTTTGTTAATTTATTATTCAATTTTATATATCGCGCGTTTTGGTGAAAATCCGTATTCATTGCTAGGGCAATTCATTAGGTGGGGTCCTAGGTTAACTTGTATTATCTTAAATAACGCTCCTGGGGCTATAACACACAATTCCCCATAAATATGATACCAAATAGCATCAATTAAGCAATTCATTCTTCTCAGCTCACGATATCCAAATCGTCTGGCATTTGGCCTTGTCAAATCGCTCGCCGTGCATCACACCATGAACATATGCATCACTTACCAACTCCCGCTCTCCCCCGGATGTACCGTCCTCCACTAAATTACCCGTTTTCCGAAAAATCAAGGGTACCGCGCTTCCGGCCAACAAGACAATATGGTCTCCCGCTCGTACATCCGACCTAGCTAATCCGATGAGACCACTCTTCGTGATAATCAACCGACGACCTGCCAAGAAGCCTGTTAAAAGGTGGGTAAAAGCCAGCGACACACTGCCCGTGTGGCATACACCCTTCCCCAAGGCCATCCCGGATATCGTTTAAGATAACCGTGCCCGTAGACAAAAAAGCGACCAAGATCCCAAAGATTTTCGGATATTTAGCTGCATTGAAGCCCAAATCCGTAACATACGACATATTCCGCACAGCATACCTGTACGTGAGGTACTGCGTAGGAATGCTATCCCCGCATTCATCCGCCCGCGGAAGCGCCCCCATGCGTCCCCCAAACGTGACGCAGTGTGCCAAAGCACTCCACATAGACTCCCCCGTCTCTTCGTAGGTGCGCCTGCTCCACGCCGTGCAGAGCTTCTCCCACTGCACAAATACGCGGTATTTCGCGTGAAGGCTAAACGGGTCGCCCGCCGCATAGACCTCGCCCACTGAGACAACTTCGTCTAGGATGTAGCCGTGCACGCCAAGTTGCTTGTTTTCGCTGCGAAACTGGACTTTTGACTTTGAGGCTCCGGTGGCGCAAAAGTCGTAGAGATAAGAGTCGTTCACATCTCGTCGTCTGAGGGCGGTTCCAATCACGGCGAGCTCCCAGTTGGGGACCCAGCTTGGTAGCTGAGCGGACTGTACTTGAGCGCTCTGTCTACGTTTGATCACGTTTGAATAACCCCTGTCAGAAGTCTTGTGCGTTTCCTTGACGACACCGAGAATATCGAGATCCTGGTACCTCTCTAGCACGCGCACCGCAATATTGATGAAGACGGTGTGAGCGGGCAGGCTATAGCCGAGCACGATGCCCAAGTCGTCCGCATCGACCGCAAGTGCAAGGAACGCAAAGACCTTATCCTGGGGTAGGGTGGCTTCTCGGGAGCGATGCTGAACAAGAACGTTGAGCAAATCGCGGAAAGCTCCTTGACCTGGCCCATGGCTGACAGACACGATGTTGCTAATGAGCGAAAGAAAAGACCGGCTAGCATCTGCCCGGCTAATCGGGCCGAGGCTGATCAAAGCCTTGAAGCAAAAGTACATTGCCTTGGAAAGAGTCAAGAGCGGGATGTTCAAGTCATTAGACAAAACCTCCGTAGTGGAGAACGACGTCTCCTGAACAACCCATGCCCTCGTAAACCAGCGTCTATTCAATAGCGCAATCATCGCCGCATAATCCGGGACCGCATCCGTGAGCGGCGGAATACCGTATTTCTCGCACGACTCGCGGTCCATGTCGACGAGCTGACGATCATCGGACAACAGGCGGCAGTTGTTGACAGAGTGGGCAAGGACCCTCGCGAGTTGGAACGCGCGGGAAACGGTTCCGTCCGCGTCTCCGCCGAGCCAGACCAAGACACCTGTGGCTTTGGAGTAGATGCGTTTCATCAGCGCTACCTGCTTTGACTTCTTTACTTCGTCGCGTTGGTTTATGCAGATTTGGTCTACCCAGAGTAGAGAGGTGGTTTTCTGCTTTTGGATTTCTCGAAGGGCTTTTAGCAGCGTTGCGGTGATGGCGAGGGTTTTTCCGGATGAGAGGTGAAGGATTGGGTTTCTGTATTCTTGGTCCGCGGCCAACTCGGCTGCCGTGGCAATTTTTTCCCAACAGTAAGACAGTGCGTGGTATTCCGGGCTATCGTGAAGGGAGACTTGGAGGAGTTGGCATCCTATCGGCGTCCTCGTAATACCTTCCTTGGCTGGTAAAAGTTTAAGGAGACGGATTTCACCGTCCTTAGTGAGCGGTTGGTACTGGTACGTAGAGGTACACCTAGGCCCGTTGTCGGCGGTTTTGTCAGGAAGCGCTTGATTTTTTGTCAAATTCAGCTTGGATATTTCAGCTGTCAGTGCGGCGTTGGCCAGAGCCACCTTAGAGGACTCGCTTACGATGCTCTTTAACGCTGTCCATAATGACGAGCCCACATCGTAGACAAGGTTAAGAAACGGTGGGATGCCGTTGCGACTGATCCATGCGCTGAGGCGAAGTTGCGAATACCCCAGGTAGCCCTTTATCGAGTAGTCGAGCCATGTGGGGAAGGAGAGGCCGAATGAAGATTGAGCGGTGAGATATAATCCCAAGGCTGTGAGTACGGCGTGGAATTTCCAATCCATCTTGCTTATTTAATATGTTGGTGTGTAGAGTGAAAATAGGTGAAGTGATATCGTATCGAACTCTATTCACAACTACTTAAATTGGTGATTTCTAATTTCTAGGTGGATAGTTGACAAACACAGGCTCACGCAACAGAGCGCTGTCGGTGATGATTGCATTAAAATCGAGGCACCACCAGCAAGCGTGCTATGAAAAAAGAGGCCAACGAGCCAATATTTATCAAATTCACACTTTCAAAAATTGAACGTACACTGTCTAGATAAGCCGCTCTCCCAAATCTTCCACTTGCCGCACCGCCAGTTCAGCCCCTTGCAAGCATCGTTGAAAACCATTCGTTTGCGCCACTTTGCTGCGATTACTTGTGACAACGACCCTTTAGGTCTGACTATGCCGCCAGGGATCTTGTCACCTTTCTTGAGAGGACCTAGAAGTAGCTGTAAGCCAGGCACCGAGCCGTTCCGCTTTATTAAATACGTTTAAATGTTCACATTATCGTTTACCTGGGCGTCTATACGTGTCAGTCCTGATACGCCATGCTTGTGACTACTTATATGAAATACGAAGTTGAGAAACGAGTTCTCTTTTACACTGTAGCCCTAGGTCTCTTGTGACGGAGATCAAGACCTTAAGTAACTACTTTATAGTAGGAGATCCAAGAACACAAGCCACTTGTTGGAATTGTGTTGGTTTCTAGGTGTCTAGATCGACTTTGAAGTACAAGAACTGAAGTCATTGTGAAAAGGACTATGTCTGAGCGGTTGCTCGTCTCTTTTGTTACTTGATTGTCTATAAGTTACATCCTTACCCGCCCATATCTTGCCTTAGGTACCTATCTTAGATGGGGCAAATGCCACCTCGGATAGTTTCAACCCTATCTAGGTTCGTCTTAACACCTCCGAGACTGTTATATTCGTTGGATTTCATGCCTCGTCTCGAGTTGGCAGCGTTCTTAAACCCATCACGCCCGAGGCCGGCGCCTGCCAAGTAGCTGAAGACAGTCATAAAAGCGTTCTCGGGATTTCTGACCACATCGTAGACCAGGATACCAGCTTCACCGGCCGTACCGATTAAACTAAGTAGAGAACGAACAGCTGTCATCCCAGCGGCACCGGCGGCTTGGCCTACGAAGGGGATGAAAAAGAGCAGGCCCGTGATGAAGTTGAGAATGAAATTCTCACGTTCTTTCTTCTCGATTTCTCCAGCCTTCTCGACGATCTTCTCCATGCTGATAACGGCTTCGTCGGTTGAGAATGCCGGCAAAGAGGTGGCGTCGACCAGGTCGGATAATTGCATCAGATCGTCCCAATCCCCAAACTGCGTTATGATCTTAAACCGGTTGAGCATCTCCATCGCCTTGGGCAAGGAGTCGCCGATAATCTTCTTGGGGTTGTAGACTTCGACCTTGTCAACTAGAGGGTAGTTGTAGAAATGGTTGTTTTGCCTGTCCATGCATTCGTTGACCTTTTCGCCGGCGAACTGGCAACCATTGTTGATCCTCATAAGTCTCCTGCCAAACTTGATCCACGACTCCTCCACGCCCCATTCCCCTCCAATGTCTTTCCAGAAGCCCTCGGAGTCTGTGAGTGTGAATGTGGCGTTGGGGATATATGTTGAGCTCAACGTTGGGACCTGGAACTCCATCTGCGGACACTTGTCCATGTCGATTGTACCCCTACCCCTCTCGCAGTCGCTGCCCTTAACACAGCCCTCCAAACAGTTGGCATATCTGCAGTCTCTGCAACACCTGATGTCTTTGGTCTCCTGGCACTTGAAGTACTTCTGCACCTTGTCACTGGCCATGAAGTTATTGACTTGGCCAGGGACCTGGTCTGCGACGTATTTCTCATAAACCGTGAACTTCTTGTCGTAGCCGTTATCGACCAGGGCCTTGTACTTCTTTAAGGCTGTTTCCAAGACAGCAACCTGGACATCGAGAAGATACTGCTCGACGCAGTGAGCAGGCATCGAGCCTTTCCGATCCTCGAGCTGTTTGAGTGTAGTGTATGAGCCTTGGCAGGGAGGCCAGTAGTTGTGGTCAATAACATATTCATAGTCATCACCATAGTCATCACCACCGCTTCCACTGGAAGTTGTTAGTATAATGAGGAAATCCAAGTTGTTTAAGACTTCTTCAACTTACTCCTGAAAACTCTGCAAGTCGACAGCCCAATCCGTGGTGCCCGCAAAGTTGTATGAGTCGTAGAACTCTGACCGAGACTTCTTCATGTCATCATCCATGTATGCTACCCACTCAGTCTTGTTGTAAACCATAATGTTAGAGCCTTCCTTCTTCCATTGCTTGACGTTGCCGTTCTGGATGATTTCGTCAATCTCTGCGTTGGATATATAGCCCGCGGTAGCCGTGCAACGTCCTTTCGCAGCATTGGACAACCGAGGCGATCCCGTAAACAAGCAATTTTCTGAGTCGCAACCGTCCTGGGCCATCTTGAACGACCGACCGTAGCTGGCAACACCAACGACAACCTTATTAGATGGCGCGCCGGCTTTAGTGATCATAGAAAGTGCATCCTTGGTCTCCGTCTCGTTGACATGGGACCTTAGGCAGTTACCAGACGGGCAACCAGCTGAGGTCCATTTGTTACCGTAATCCCACTGACCATGCAAGTCGTATGTCATGTAGATAATATAATCAAGATCCTTGGCCATGTTCTTGATAGGGAATGACTTGAGGTACCAGTAGGATGCCGGTGCCGCGAAGGAAACTGATTTAGAAGATCCCACGGATGACTTGAGACTGGAAAGAAGTTTGTAATAGTTCAGGCCGTTTACAGGGTCATCACTGGGGATGTCAGGAATATCAGGAGCCTACACATTATCTCGTTAGTCCTGCGATGTACAACGGGGTGAAAGTGGCCCACTCACTCCAGGGTATTCCCAGTCGAGGTCAATCCCATCAAGGTTGTGCTCATTCATAAAAGCAATAAGATTGTTCTTGAACTTGTCACGATTGGCTGGCAGGACGGCGTTGCGGAGGATTTGAAAGGTTCCAGGCATAGTACTAAAGTCCCAGCCACCGAACGAGATTATCTTCTTAACGCCTGTCATGCCCTTGAAGATCTCAAACTGCTCCTTGATCTTTTCGTTGCTGATATCGACTCTAAAGTCGCCTGGTGTGATATCAGCAAAGGCGAAGTGAATGTGTGTGTAGATGCTTGTATCAATTTGGTCGACATCCATGGTCAAGCACTTGCGGTTATGATTCCAAGCCTCAAAGTACGCAACCTTGATCTTATTCGCCGGAGCCGACCCTTTGATGATGTCTCTGCCGCAGTTACTGATGCCTAATCCTCAGTCAGCTATATACCCTTCGATAACGAGACGGTAAGAATAACGAGAAGAAGAGAATTGATAATGAGAAGAGAGATATTTATAACAAGTGGGATATACGTAATCCTTGCAAGAGCAGCAGTCTTCGTTGAATGCTGAAATCTGGGAGAGGAACTTACATCCATTCTTCCCGGGAGCAGAAGTTCCGGGCGCACCAGACTCCGACTTGGAGATAACGCAAAAGTCATCAGTCATGCCACACTGACCCCAAATGTTACAGCAAACATTCAGCGGACATGGGTTAAGCTTGCTTAAGTCGGTTCCTGCCGGTGGCTTCGCTGTGCCGTTCACCTTTGCACATTCACGTTACCCTGGACGATCATATACTCAGTGAGGCAGGTAGGGAAGTATTCTTACCGTTGGTCCGCATACAGCGTTCTACAGAGGAAAATAATTAGTTAAAGCATTCCTGCAAGGTACCTATATGAGGTAGGAAATGAGCAACTTACCGGAACGTTCGCAGGCATGGGTGGGCTTCCCGTGCTCACACACATCTTGAAATCGGGATAGAGTAGTTTGCAACCGTTCCAGCCCCAAGTATTCTTGTTAAAGTTCTCAAGGGCTGTCACGTTTAGGTCACGGGCTGCCGCAATCTTGGAACAGTTATCGTCCTTTTTGGTCATATACGTAGCGCAGTTTCCGTTTGCATCGGGCTTGGGCTTCAGGTCCGGCATCTTACCCTTTGAGCAGCAGACCCGTTGGCCCTCGGCCAGAGTCGAGCAAAGATTGGATTTGGTGTTGACCTTCATAAAGTCAGCCGCGCTGATACCGCACTTAGAGGCTAGCGAGCCGCAACTATCGCCACTAATAACGGCTCTTGTCTTGCATGTCCCATCCGCGTTGCCAGGTGGTAAAGTGCTGGGTAAAGTGCCGCTACTGCAGCAGACCACTTCATCCACAATAAGAGTGCTGCAAAGATTTGCGCGATTATACTTCTTCAAGTCGGTTTGGCTTATCTTGCACCTATCAGCCACGGCCCAACAGCCATCGCCAGCCTTAACTTTGACTGTCCTGCAATCAGCCCTGATGCTAAGGCGTGACCTTGCCCCAAGGTGGGCGGGTGTGGTGGCAAATGATTCCGGTGTCACATCAGTGCTGTTATTTGACTTCGCCTCGACGGAAACGGGGACGCGTAAAGTCACTGACATCCAAGGCTCTCGCGCATCGGCTTGAGAAACACATCTTCCATCCGCCCAAGTCTTGACAGCCTCTTGGATAAAGGGAAGATTCCCTGCACTGCCGGCAACAATTCCAATGCTGTAATCTGCGCCGCGGCCATCGGCTCCACATAGCTGAACGACAGTAGTCTTTGAGACTGCATTGTCTTCTGCGTATTTCAGCAGGTTCTTTAAAACGTCCGAGCTGCAGCCCGGGGGGTTAGCAATTCATTCTTAAAGGAAAGAAATTGACATCTCGGGAGTAACAACGCGGAGTCACTTCTCCATTCGGAACTGAAAACTCCCAAGACAGGCATAATGGAAGGGAGTAACCACCAGGGCTACTTACGTCACTCCGTGCTGATGAATCTCTGCTCCAGCAAAGATACCAATAACTGATGACTGAAAGTAGACAAATTCCATCGCGTTGTTCGTGCAGGAAGGCATTTGTAATGCGAGATGGCTAGTAATCTGACGCCCAGCAGACAGAAGATGATTGACGGAAAACTCGGCATCATTGCTGCCGGCTTGGGGTTGGTGCATGTAGATGGAAGCCTCCTCCAGGACTCGATTAGGGGTTGAACAAAGAGACGCCCTCTCCTCGTCGGGTACGAACGCGAGCTTCACCCCCGAGTCATAGTTGGCTGTGCATGCCCTGATGACCGTCTGGGTGTTTTTGTCCTCAGCCTCGGTCTGGACGACCATGCTGAGCAGCATAGTCTCGTTACACGACGCCAACTTCGCAGCATCGGGGAACAAGAACCATCCAGCACTAGAGGGATTGTTCCCAGTCTTGCTACATGACACGGGACACTTCTTGAGCGCATCAGGAGACACTCGCTTGGCTGCTGCAAGCCACTCCTCAAGATCTGCGTCACCTTCCGCTCGGCGCGAGATCTCGATATCGGAATCGGACGCGAAAGCTCTAGTAGCGAAGAGAGCAAAAGGAATGAGTAAGTGGCGTACTGAAGCCTTCATGATAGCGAGATACTGCGCAAGCAGGCTCTCTGAGAGGAGGTAAGAGTCTCTTGCACCAGAAAGAGAAGATGCAAGACGGGTGAAAGAGACACAGAGGAAAGGGGTTGAGCACAGATGAGCCTGGCTTGTTTTGGGGGGAGTCAACGTTTGAAGGCACAGCCCAAGCCTTTGAGTGGCTAGGCAAGATATTGAGTTCAAAGCTAATAAGA
The DNA here is from genome assembly GCA_004155935.1 of Monosporascus sp. GIB2. Taxonomy (NCBI): domain Eukaryota; kingdom Fungi; phylum Ascomycota; class Sordariomycetes; order Xylariales; genus Monosporascus; species Monosporascus sp. GIB2. The sequence continues at coordinate 66,858 of QJNV01000183.1, forward strand.
ATGGCCTCGGCATAAGCGTGGGTTGATACTGTTCTGCTGACACCAAGTTGCCTTCCGCCTCGATAGGCCCACAGATCAAATGTCTTTGCATATACATGTACTCCTCATGTTATATTGGTCTGCGCAAAATGAATAGTCTATGACAGGGATGTCCCACATTTCGCTTAATTACCGTAACCAACATACGCCGTATCCTTGACACTTAGCAAGAGGGATAGTTATATCCCTGCAGAAAATTTGTGCGGCACAGTCTAAAAGTAGTACGGCCGAGATGAACAGAAGTGGAACGGAAAAGTCCGCCCAAAGGTCCAGATCCGAGTAGAACATGGGGTGATCCAGTTCCACCGTAGACCCCAGCTGCGAAATTGGGATCTGGGAGCGAACTCGTGGATCATTATCATCCAGCCACTACTCTCTCGAAGACTCGGATGACTCTCTCTAGTCGGCCTTATCGACTCCTCTGTACTGTCCCCCTTGGCTGCTGCAATTATGAGGGTTTCTCTCTTCCTTATTCTTTCTTACCTTTCCATGGCCGTCTGGGCTGGAGGATATCAAGGATGCCTTGAGCGCGTGTGGCTATTCCAGGCCTACGAAATTGATGCGCTCAACCCTGAACAGGACCAAACAATCGGCTTCAGATGCGCCAAGGCGAATGCAAACACCAAGCAATGCAGCCAATGGAATCCATGCAAACCGAAGAAGAATTCAGGTCGCAACCGATGTAATTTCGACGACCTCATGATTCATCTGGGCAAGGCGCCCTCTGGCGGAACCAGCTGGTCCGTTCTTGATAAGAGCACTGGGAGGCTGGATACTGAAGCCACTGCTAAGAATTGTTATAAAATCTTCACGACCGCTCCGGGTAAGAATCCGCATGTTCCCAACTTCCCGCCCTACGCAGCTATGAAGGGTGCGTGGGAATACAACGATTACATCATGAAGCTCAGTCAAAAAGCCAATGACGCATGGTGGAAGAAGAAAAACGACAACAACAAGCATCTGTGGGAGAGTTTTGACAACACCCGGGAGAAGATTAGCGTTGCGCGGGCTGGAGACCATGGCCCATACCTCATCAATGCAGCACAGAAAGCGTTAGGCGGCACGATGACGATACACACACAGAACTTGGGCAAAAATCCCGCGACTGGCGAAGTGTGGGAAACCGTGGATTGGAAGGAGACGGCCAAGCAAGCCAGAGCCAACGGCGTAGCTGATGTCGACAAACACATTCGAAATTTTCTGGATGATTGGTACCACGGAACAAAAAATGATAAGGATCACAGAAGCGCCAGGGATCACCACCAGGTAATCAGGTCGTATAAGCGGGTAGCAGATCGAACTCAGAGCTGTCGAAAGCACTGAGCTAGGGCGGTGTGGACGGGTTGAGTATACTCGGGGCTATTACAGGACTCTTTCAATAAAGGCTGTTCCTAGCTGAGACGGTCACCGATATGGGTAGCCGTATCCAATAATCTCGGCCCATGCTTTCTAATCTGCTTCTTCCGCTTGTCTGTATCCCTCCTCTAGCCTTTCGTCAAACAGGTTATCCATTTCGATGCTTGTCATTATCCGACCATCATCTGGATCAATAAAGAACAAATTTTCCTTAGCGCAAGGCCAGAAGTGCTCCTCCGAAGCCTTATGCCACGCCTCCATGCCGTCCTCACAGATTACATGGATTTCCTTTGCATTAATAAAATGACCAATTTCTCTCGATTCCTGGTGGTAAAACCATTCCTCCGAGTTTGGGCGCTCGAACTTAAGCCGCTTAATCATCGGTGCAACTGGTATAAAATTTTTAAAGGGAGTCATCCCGATAGAAATCATATCGATCTCCAAGTTCAGCCAGACATAGCGCCGCTCAGCAGCATCGGAAACAGCTATCTCTACCTCAGAGAAGGCTTGCTGGTACAGCCCCTGGTTACGGGCTTCGTGGCAGGCCTGTAGTATTGCTGGCACCGGCGTTGGCGAGACCAGACGCTGGACCATTCGGCTGTCATCGGGCAGGACGCGGACCTCGACAGTCCGGGGTTCGACTGTCAGTTCCCATATCCGAGCACGAAGCTCGAATGGGAGAAGTGAAAATTGATGGAAAGTGGTCATGCTGCTGAATCCTATGCCAGGGTCTGTTACGGGTAAACGGCGTTGTGAGGGGCTTGTGACTCTTGAGTGAGATGGAGGAAGGTGACCGGGGCAGTAATTAGTCGGTTACTTCAATCAAAGCCTAGACGTTCATCAGCGAAGTCCGGATTCTTGGTGTTCCGCTTTCACCCCACTTTCCACTGAATGATTCCGACAACTGGCGGCTTTATATTCCCTGGATGACGCCAAGACGGAAGTAACGCTTGCATTTGGGTATCGCTCCAGTGCTGAACCTATTTTAGGCACCCGTAAGAAGTTCAGGATGCAAAAGTGTTGTATTGGGATAAGATCTAGGCTACCTAGTTGGAGAAAAATAGCTGTGTGTGTGCACGAGCCGCATCCTAATCAGGTTGGTCGGCCTGTGCCGCAGCTGATTAAAGATTATGATTCTATTTTTTATTCATGCACCTTGCGACGTGTCTAGGCCACGCCCTAGGCACGTGTCGCGGCCTAGACTAGAGGGGCGCACGTACCAATGCACACCCCCCCCATTTGCACACGCTAAATTTTAAAACCTATAGTTTTTAAACTCTAATAACTTAATAACTACCATAACAAATAAAAAGTAACTAATATAATTGTATATAACAGTTTTCAAATTCTATATTAGCGATACGAGATAAAAGATATTTTGAGCGATATTGTACTAATTTTTAAATATAAATTAATTAAGAATAATAATAATAAAAACGAGTATTTCAAAAAATAATATTTAAAAAAAGGATATATATTTAAAACAAATATTATTAAAACTTAGTAGAAACTTAGCAATAATATATTAACTATATAATATATTATATATGTACAGATACTAATATATACCCCTTTTAATTATATAGTAATAAAACTATCAAAAATGTATTAGATCGAAAAAAATCAAAAACACGTATAATAATTTCAAGTAATTATAGGTATACTAATTAGGTTTAATATAGTTAAATATAGGTGTTGATAATATATAATATATATTAGTTCATAAATAAACAATATCGTATATTTTAAGGTAAAAACGAATAATTAAAATTAATTAGACAAAATAAAGAAAATTATAAATCGTTATATTTATAATATAATAAAGTATAAAATTCTATATTAAATTATTTATATTATATATAACTAAATATTCCAGAAATAATATATAAAATTATTAAGATTTAATATTTTAAGTATTATGAACGTATATATGATATTATATAATTTATTTTCCCTATTTTATAATTAACTTAACATACTTTATTATATTATATAAGAATTTATTAAACATTTTTTATTGTACTTTTACTTTACAATTTTATTTTATAATATGATTTTTTACGAAGTTAACAATCTTATATCTTGACGTTAACATATATTGTTAATTAATAATACTTCTTAAGTAAAGAACAAACCTTTAAATTATTATTCTATAGCTTTCTTTTTTAAATTTAAACTTTATTACATTTTATAACTAATTTTATATCAATATCGTACATTGTATTTATATTTTAACTTTACGTTAAACTCCGTTTTCACTCTATAATACAATAGCCGTTACTTAATATATATTGTGGCGGTTATAAAGTTATTAAAGTTTAAATTATAAGGGTTTCAAAATTCGGGGTGTGCAAATGGGGAGGGTGTGCATTGGTACGTGCGCCCCTCTAGTATCCCGGCAGTAGCGCTCGATCCACTCTTATAGCCAATTATGGGGAAACCATAGATTTCGGCAATGCCAGGTACGGTATAGAGCCGATTGGAGCCAGGCGGAGGCAGGCTCCGCTTTCGGCAAGACTTCCAAGAATGGATTTGCTCGTCCCATCACTTTCCTAATCTGGGCTTATACTGACTTTCTGGCCACGATCCGCTGCACCGTGGGATCTAGACCCTCTAGAAGTAGCATAGCACTGCTTGGTTCGGTTGTCTAGCCACTGATGCCTAACTCGCCTTCCCGAAAGTTCACTTGGATCCATGAATGTCACAAAGGACACTTTAGAGCATAGTGGCGGTGGGCTAAACAGACTAACAACCAACAACCTCGGTGACGGATACGGAAATAGGCCAGTTGCCCGCTATTTATTAGTGGATAACAGCTCAATTAGGCCTTATCTACGATTTTCCCCGTCCTGACCGTAGCACCTGGGAAGTGCCTTGAAGTATCTTCGCTGTGGTGCCCAAATGATTCGGATTCTAGACCACAGCTGGTCAAACAAACCTTATGGGCTTGTCTTGGCGCCATGGGAAGATTTTCCATGTTTTCCCCCTTTGAACTCTAATAGCTGGCTATTGTATCCCCACTCCTATTCCCATTGTCAATCCTCCTTACCGCGACTTCTTCATCGGTTTCCTCGAGTAATTTTGACTTGCACCATCTTCTGCCATGAAAACCTCTCTGTCACTCTTACTCGTGGCGCTCGCCCGCCAGACCAGTTGTACCGGCTATCCGACACTTCAATGGGACCCAGACACAGCTCAGGATTGCATCGAGTGGTATAACAACAGCGAAAATGAATCATGCGAAGCAGTACGTAAATACTTCGGTATCACTCCTGAAGAGTTCCACAAATGGAACCCTTCCGTTAATCTCGACTGCGAACCATGGCAATATCAATCCTACTGCATCGTTACCCTGGAGAAACTCAACAATACAGTAACGACGACAACTTCATCCTCGACAATTACTACCTCCACGACTAGCGTAGTGACTCCGAGTCCCTCTCCTACCTCTTGGACTGATATGGGCTGTTATGTCGAGGACAGCAAACTGCCAATTCTTGAGAAAAACCTAAGCCCGGCGGGTGGAGACGCAGCTTTGTCTATCCCTAAGTGCAAGAATACCTGCTATCGTCGGGCTTACGGCTTTGCAGGCGTGCAGGAGGGCAACCAGTGCTGGTGCGGCAGTTACATTGGCGGCGAGTGGGCGAGCAATCAGACTGACTGTAATACCCCATGCACCGGCGACAAGAAGACATTCTGTGGTGGAAAGGGACTCGTCAATGTCTTTAAGGCAGAGGAGAACCTTACGCCCGCGTCCAGCACCAGCACTAGCACTGGCAAGATTTCCGGTATCGATGCTGCAGCAGAAACTATTATTAGTGAGACTAGTAGTTCTGGGGCCATGAGGAACATGGTGATGTTTTAAGGGATCGCACAGCATTCACTTGCTTTTCTTGGTGTTGTCTTCGTATATCAGCAAGAATAATGAAGTCGATATATCCGCGATAATGCATTTGTTGAATTACGGGGAATAACGATATATATTATTTATGTATAGAGATATAATGTCGGATATAAGGGATATCAGTTGTTGTTATATTGGAGAACTAGTTGCAGGTTTTTTAAAACGCGCCTTATATTTTAATATAATTTATGTTACGACACAGCCAGTAGGGCCTCAGGAAACGGTCTCTGGGTGGACCGAAACAGGACTCAAGTGGGCCAAGTCACGTGATGTGGCTCCGAAGGGCTCCAAGGGAGCGCAAGGGAGCGTGTGCATCTTGGCTCAGCCCCCATTGCCTGGCCTGTTCTCAGCTCATGCTTCTATCCAGGCACGGCACGTGGACTGCATTTTGCGATATGGAATGCATGGTTTTCGTGAAACAGTGGAGAGAACGCGCGACGATCTCCCCATCCGGACCTCTTTACCGACAGATTAAAAAGGGACTCGGCATTAGCCCATTGAGCGGAAGATCCGTATATCCGCGCTATGCCGGGCGCCAGCTCGGAGGGGGTAGAGAAAAGCTCCGGGGGAGCTCAGTCCTCCACCTATCAATACATTTGCGATGCCGTAGCTGCGCCGTAGAAGCATGCTAGCGAAACACTGTCAATGACGATGTTGCCGGTCATGTGCACCTGGCACTAGCCGGCTAGGCGCTAAACCCAACAGATGCCCAATGTTGCCGAGTTTGTCAAATGTCCAAGAGATGACAACAGCCATCTTCGAGGTTTAGCATCAGCAATCAAGCCTACCGAGAGTCGCACCATGGTATGGCTAGGAGCGAAATCGGCATCTAGTCCTTTAGAGTCCCCAACCGAGCTAACATAGCAATGCCTTGTTGTTAGCATGGGCGAATCTCTCTTTCCTCCACGCAGCTGGCTAGGCTTTGGGTTGGATATGACCCTAGCTTCGCCGATTGATATCAACTCACTCGCCAATTGTGTTTTGAGAGCTTCCCGCGTTCTTAAGCTGTCTAGGACATCATCCCACCAAACCATCAGTGATATCACATGGGCCGTTCCGGATAACCTTCTTTTTTCGAGTGGTGCCAATACCAGTTCCAGTACCCTTCACACCTTTAGCTTGACAACTTGTTTCGGTGTGCTCAGCTAACGCTCCCGACAGCCGCATATGAATACTATGAAAGCGGCACAGCAGCCTCGAATGCCGTGAAAACTGACGCGTCAGTATCGGCAAAGTTCATGGCCGTTTCTGGGAGTGCATCTATACATCATTCTATTGCCCAGTCGTTCAACTCCTCCATGCAGTACTCGATGTTCTCTTTCAGTCATGCCATGGCGCACGTCGGCTTTGATGGGTGGGACAGCGATATCAATTCAGATGTTCTGAAACAGCGTTTGGCCAGTATCGCATCCTTTTGCCCAAGCAACCCGGACCCCGTCATCGTCGCGGCGTATGCCAATCTCTTCGGAAACCTTGGCAGCCATATTATTACCGGGCTGAACTTCGGAGCTCGCTTCCAATTGGTGAGTTTCAGCCACAAACGTAGTGGGCATAGCCTACTAATCGCCCAAATCGTTCTCAGCACATCCGATGCGAGAACTCCGATAGCTCTGTGAACCAGAGCTTCCACGCAAATTTGAGCTTCGCCTTCAAGGGCCTCGCCACCGGTGGGAGGATTGACGTGTCCGTAGCCGGGACTGATCAATACAAGTCATTTTCCAACAAGATGCAAAAGATATGCTGCTGTGTTGGCGGGGATGCCACCTTGGCAACGGCTATCATTTCTGGCGCGACGGGGGATGACGACGTCTATCAGAAATTCCGGGAGTGGGTCAAGACACATCAACAACACCCCAGCATCATATCCATTCAGACAGTGGCGCTTTGGGATGTTATGAGCACTTCGCCAGACCCAGAGGTATCCCGTCGCTCTCGGGATGTCGAAAACGCATACTTGTGGATTGTCTCGCATCCTCGGCGCCATCGGACCAAGTGCCGGCTCACCATCAACTCTGACTGGGGGGAGATCGGACTTTTAACGCCATCTGCATTCATCCTATCCGACCCTGATTCGCCAGTGCAACACCCCAACGTCAGCATATCATCGACTAAGATCCGCTGGGATGGGAAACCGGCTGGCTATGGCCACCAACACTTGGCCATAGACTTTATTATCGAAAACGATGGCTCTCCCGTGGATATTGAGCTGGCACGTGGTAACGACGGCGATCGAAGGGGCGTCCCAAACGGAAGCTGCGAGGTCATGATCAATAACCGTAGATATATTAACAGGGGCGCGAGAGGAGGTGGGCGAAACAGCGAATGGTTCTACAAGTGCGAGGTGAACCCGGATGCTTGGACAATTGGGCTCTAGGGCTAGTGGGCGACAGATCAAGGGGCATATCGGAGTTTGGTACTAGTCATCTACCGCTGCCTTGGTCCGGCTTGGGTGAGGTGCTAACATGGTTGGATAGGGCAAATAGTGCATTCGTTCTGGGATGAAGGGTTAAGTACCCGGTGTGGATAAAAACCCATACACACCGTTATCAGTATGCTCGTATGCTTGTCATGACTTGAAAAAGTGTAAGTGACAGGACCCCGATTTCGCTCATAGCTGTAACTTACTATTGATTATGTTCTGAAGACCTAAAGTCAAGCCTAGCCCCCGTTTCGCCGAAATAGCCGACGCCGAAAAATCATCGCCGAGTGTACCCTCCGCCGGAACTTCTAAGACGCCGGGAGCTCCACCGGCAACCCCCATTTTCCGAGCAGAACACCGTTCGCCTGCGTCACGATGAATATGACGGATCGATTACGATTTATTAATTCCCCTAGGCCGATTTTAAGGCAATCCGGGATGTGTGCGCCGCATCCTAGGACAGGGGCATTCGAGATGTGCGTCCTTACGACCAGGCCATAGAGACTAAATTCTCCGGCAATCCGTGGAGGCTGCATCATGCTAGTGACGACAAGGCTCGCCTCCTTGTACGCTATTTGCTAGAGCACCTATTAAATCGTGGATAAGTTTTTCAGGCATCGGTAGACTTATATTATTGTCGTAGAATAGGGGTATCTCTGTTAGTCAGCAAGGTCCCAGTACCCCGGAATAACCTTATTCCGGTGTGCCCCTACTATATACAGAGCTTCCTAGCTACCGCTCCCCAGAGCTCAATTCTAGCCAGACTGTCACAGAAAGAAATTGATGCTACATTGGCAGCTCCGACTCTAAGGAAGGAAGAACTTTCCTAGCCACCTGGGCACACCCGAGTCCTTTTTATGGGCCCTGGTGGAGCCCACCAGGGGTATCTGATTGGGGCCCATTAGACCCCCATTTTGACAGTGACACAGACAATAATCGCTTCCCACACTCTATGTTACCTTATCTACCAATCTCCTTAACTATGACAATTATAATAAGCTTCGATAAAGGTACGGCAGCAGCCGTAGGCGAACTTCCGTGCGATTTTCTTAAGTATTATTTCCTAACCTCTATCTCACGATAGACTCTCTTGTCTTCCGTTACTAGTCTCCTCCACCGCCGCCACACGAATGTCTTGTAGCCTTATTTAATAGAGATGGCCGTCTCATCTTCTTAGAATCCCCCTAGCTAGAAACGCAAGACGCAGGGCCTAAAATACGTGACTTAGCTCGGCCCGCAATAATTTAAATGGCGGCTTAAATTCAAGTACGCCCGTAAAATATCTTCTCTGCCAGTAAGAGAAACCCGCCTGCTACTGCCCTTATTCCCACTTTTAGGTTATATACCCTCCTCTTACGAAGAGGACGGTTAAGGAGCCACTGAAATTGACTCTTAACTAACGTCAGGTCAGGGGTCCAAAGTGAACCTGTGCAAGGCTCGAACTCACCTTATGACTAGGGACTTCTCGAAAAGGCCCTAAACTCGTACACCTATATCCACGATTAGTATACCGAAGGCCCCTGGGCCGAGATTTAGGGCTATAGCTTTGTCTGCTTATAGTCCTAAATCGAGGACCCGGATACTTTTCATCCTCTTTATTTAGGAGTTAAATTATCGAGCTAGGCCTACTTTTCTAGGCAGCTTAACTTCTCTATCCTCACTTAACTATTCATCGATCTTTTTATTTAGATAACAATGCTTCGGTACGCGCGAATAGACTAGGTAACAAACTTTGATGCACCAAGGCAGAGGTTTAATATATTCTTTAACAACTTAGATATATCCGACTTTAGAAACTATCTTGAGCGACTAAACCGGGTTAAAGGCAATTTAAACTCTCTCGCTCTAACTCTTAACGACTTGACGGAAGAGCATCGATTAAGGGCTCTTAAAAAACTAAGAAATTCCCACGTAATAACATACTCCGAGGTTATTAATTTCATTACGGAGATAAGCACAAACCCCAAGAGACTAGATCCGAATTATTTCTTTCCTTACGTTGCCACGGATTCATAATGTATTGTTCGGAACCATTTAGGGAGGGGTCCAATATGGTCTAGAAGCAATCCAAGGAGCATGCTTTCTGTCCAGAGTGTTGGAAGGGTTTTGCAAGGACACCTAGCATACGGTGTTAACAGAGAAAGCATCATGCAACCAGCCACATTTGGTCCAAATTATTAGTCCAATCCAATTTAACCTTCAATCAAAAATGCGGGCACTGAACCTGGACCCTAATACAGTAGAGTTTAGGTTCAGCGTCCGCATTTTAGTTAGTCGATATCCGAATCTAGCGTTAAGAACTTTTCTAGAATAAGTCACGGTAGAGCTTATGCACAGTGTGTAATTAGTGCATTGAAGTACTATTGTCATCACACGGTTAACAGCAGCTGGTTTTGAGCGACGTCCGACTTTAGTCAGCGTTGAACCCCGCGATACCCGATTGGCGCGTGCGACGCGCAATCTTTCTCCAAGCCCGAGCCAGCATCAATGGGCATTTAACATTACTGAAATTGTCTACTCTGTTTTGCCAGGGGTAGCCGGAAGTGGCTTCTGTTAGACTGAACCCAGATCAACTGTTCCCTCTTGAACGAACTCTTCGCAGGAGGTGTTCGGGAATGCCAGACATGTGAAGATGCCAAGGTTGAATTAGTTGGCGAGGACGTGGAGTCAGCCCTGCCAATGACATACCATAATATGCAGGATACCAGAGACTAGCTATACGCGCACTTGATGTGCTAAAGCAAGCTGACCCTCTAGGAATAACTGGTTTGTTGAGACCAAGGGCCATCATTGGGTGTTGAACTTCTAGCTCTAATCTAGACCGTCTCATATTCGAATGCTAAGAGCAGTAACACTATGTTTACATCTGGGACTTCAAGTTATTCCCACCGTGAAGAGATATCACTCCTTTTGACACTGCTATAGAGAACATCCTCTTAAGAGGGAGGTTAGGGAGGTCAGGCAAACCAACTACATGCATATTCTCTGACCAATAAATCATGTCCCTGACTGATATCAAGCATGCAGTTAATTATTGATCTGCCAGAAAGAGTAAATCACGATATATGCCAGTCTCCTTCTATCTGTAGTTGCTTTATATTCAGGAGTCCCTTGGTGAAACAACGTTGCATGTATTTCAGCCTTGGTGCTAAGATTTATATTCCAGTGAACTTATTCCATCAACCCTCCGTATCGCATCTCGTACGTCAGCCGAGTAAAGTGGGAAGGCACGAAAAGTTTGGGTTCTCGGTTCGTACCTTCCTGCACTGATAGACCCCTTATTGACACACGCAATATACAAAAGCACTTAGTGAATTAAGGCTTGCCATAAACAATATATTGCAAATTTGGAGGACTTTGTAAGAGATACAAATTACGGATAAGGTTGCCCTTTTTCCGTTGCGAACATTCCTAATGTGATCAGGTTAGGCGGCTATTCTCCCATATTCTGCGTTGAGTGTTCGCACTGTTTACCTAAATTGCCTATGCGCTTCTCGGACTCCTACTTTCTTGGCTAGGTATTATATTCCTCCTTTATGATGTCAGGCAGCAACGAACCTGTTTACCGCCTGAGGTAACTTCAAAATTCTTCAGAAAAAGCACTTAGTGAACAGCGTCAGTCCTCTTTCTACATAACTGTCCCACCGCTTCCCCAGAGACTTTCTCAAGAGTCTGCATCTGAATCCCCCCCAACAACACATCTTATGACATTAGACAAAGTCGGTCTACACTGAGAACCAGCCTAGGGGCCGACAGCCTAGCCACTACTTACCGCTGCCATCTATTCAATTGCGAGGTCTACAAGTGAATTGTGAGTCGAACCAGATATCCCAAGAACTATTGTCCACTGCTAAGTGAAACTTCCCCTTCACCTGTGACGCACGATCGCCCAAATTACTATTTCATCTTGACTCTTTTCCAAGATCATGCACTCTTTCACGATAATCATAATTGCGCTCGAAGTCGCGATACCAGACAATCTAACCGAATCCATAGGCTCTCTGGTCGACGTATCAAGGCTTTTCTCACTCAGACATGGGATTGATTTGAGTTAGAATAGCTATGGAGAACTCTTCGCCTCTGCCTCCAAGCGCTTCGTCTTCCTTGGATACAGGAACGGAAGCAGAAATGGAAATCGATCACATCGCCGATGTGGGAAACAATGGGCCCCGCGACGCTACTATGGAAGGCAATACGACTTGGTTCCCGAGCCATGTGGACGGCGACATGGATATCGAAATGAACGAAGCGGCAGGGCCCACACTCGACGAGGCACATCCGCAAGCCGCGACCGAGATTGAAGCGCAGGTGATCGCAGAAGAGTCAAACGAGACAGAAGGACGGTTGGCAGAACGTTTCGATCACGAGGCCGAAAACCTACTTCAGACCACGTTAGATGGCATGGACGAGCCCAGCCGAGTCCGGATTGAGCAGTTACTGAATCAGGGGCGGGCTATCACCACGCTTGACTGGATTGCACAGCCTGACATGAACCCCTCCCCGAACCCCGCTGTGGCTCCTGTTATGGCACGTGTTGTAGCTCCTGATGTGACTCGACAGGATATCATGGACGATGATGGAGAGGACCACGACGGAGGCGATACTGATGAGCACCAGGAAAGCGATGAAGATGACGATCCCAATGCTGATCCCAATCGCCCAACTCCCTATTTCGCCTGGGTGGATAGACGAGACGCTGCCACGGAGACTACTAAATGTCCCGCTTGCACGCTTGAAGTCTCCCCCAACGAGATTGTCTACCTGGTCTGTGGGCACCCGTGGTGCAAGGATTGCCTGAACAACAATCTTCGGGCTTCTCTCAGCAGCCGACAGAACTATCCTCCCCGCTGTTGCCGTTCTACCCCTAACGGGATCGACTTATCTGCCATCCAGGCTTACCTCGATGAAGATGTTCTATTGCGGTTTATTGACGTACGTGAAGAGTACGCCAGCAAAGACCCTACATTCTGCTTTGATCCTAAATGCGGTACATTCATTCCAGTTCCAGAGACTGAAAGCCAGCAGACCGCTCAATGGGTAACCTGTCAACGCTGCAAGAAGGTTACCTGCACCGAGTGCAAAGGAGACAAGGACCTGCACCCGACGCCAGAACAGCATCCTGATCTAATAAGCAAGGAGGACAGAGAGCTAGCTGAGAAAGAAGGATGGAAGCAATGCCCTAACCGGAAGTGCCGGAAGATGATCGAGCGAACCGAAGGGTGTGATCACATGGAATGTGAATGCGGCACACATTTCTGCTACCAGTGCGGGCGCCACCTTGGCGGTCGCGATGTGACTGAGATGGCCTGCAATTGCCGAGGGCAGAACCCTTGGGTGAACCGATTAGAGCAGTGGCAGTTCGATCCGGACCCCGAGGATGAGGATGCTGAGCCTGACTCGGACCTGGACTCCGATTCCGACCTGGACTAAATAGACCATCACTTGGTTATACCTTTTCCATCACCCATGCTGCATTGGTTCCACTTTTGCTATGTTGGGAGATCAGCAGGAGCCCTACACGGATCTGGATGACGCCGTACATCGGTATTGGTCGTCTCTCTTCTAATCTGCGCTTAGGAAAGGTTCATTTGCACATCAGCATTTCCCAAGGATAACCTGTATACCAGTCCAGAAGCACAATTCGATCTAGCTCAATCGACTAGTTACCACTTGGTTGTCGTCACCCCTCGATCCAGCTGCCCATTTTCTAGACTCGTTTCTAGGTTTCTTGCAACCCAATTTCAGCCTAACCACGGTTGGAGTATTAGCAACGGCGATAAGCCTGCATCTCTCTATTATGATTCTGTGCTTTTGAGGGCCTTGATGGCCCTGGATTTTGTGTCTTTCAGTAGACGTGGGCGGCAGATAGATCTGGAATAATACCCCTTCGTTAACAAAGGAGCAGTTGATGGCAGGGATTATTCATATCTGTTCGCAGATGGGGTCTAGGATATGGACATTCCAACATCATCTCATACAAAGCCTGGATTATAGGTACAGGAGAGCCCAATTTTTCATGTATGTCACCACGTAGGAATCTGATAACGTGCCTCCGAACTCGGTGACCGTCCGTCCACACTGCTTGAGGCGCGAGAAATGGAAAGAATCTGTCCCGAAATGGACGGTAAGCCTCATGAATTTACCTGTTGATTCAGGTTAACACTTTAAGCGAGCATATCTGATATCAGTTCCAAGGCGGATCCACCATAGAGCAAGGGATGCTGGTAGCATAAATGAATATCTTGGTTGGAGGGCACCATCGCCACGCGCCAGCTACATAGCATCCTTTTCATAGAGCTAATGCAAATCTCCTATGAACCTTCAAATCGAATATCTTCTACTTGACTGGGTGACTTACAATGGCTTACGTCTTTAGGGAACGATTGTCTCACGTGCGTTATAGGCGAATATTAAAGGGGGTGGCTGAGGGGCTGAATTTCAGCCACACTTCGCCACAGCTTCCGTCTTTAGTAGACAGGTGGAAGTCGCATACTGTAGGTACTTCGTACTAGGGTGAGGGAATGGGTACCCGTGGGTGACCCATGAGGACCCATGGGTCCTCGTGGGTACCCATCCATTACCCATTCAAAATGGTGGGTACCCGCGGGTACCTATTAGATTTGCCAAGGACCTATTGGGTACCCATTGGGTCTTGCCAAAGACCCACGGGTACCCAGTAGGTAAAAAATTTACATATAAAGCAAATCGCTAAATAATTTAAAATAATTTAAAATAATCTGGTAAAAGTAATAATATTAATAAATTACTTTTCAGAGTATTTTAAAATCAAATTAACGCCGGTTTTCTTTTATTTTTTAGGTTAAACTTAATTTAAGATTAAGCCGTTTATGTTTTTATTATTACTTTTAATAATTTTTCCGTTGTTATTTTGCGTATTATTATTTATTAGGTTATTATTTTCCGGGTTGAAATTTTCCGTATTATTATTTTCCGCGTTCGTTTTTTTTTTTTTTTTTACGTTTAAATTTTTCGTTATAAGCGTAACCGGATTTTACGCCGGGTTTTTCGCTGGGAGCCGCGTTTTTTATCTAAGGCCTTATTAAATTTTGATAATACTTTAAAATATTTTTTATTAATTACATATTTTTTTATATAGTAATACGTTTAACGTAAATCGCGTATAAAGTAATTGTTATAAAATATTAAATTATTTTAAAAATATTTTAAATATTACTTATCTTTAAATAATTCGATTAAAATAGTTTTTACCTTTTTTATATAACGTATATGGTAAAAACTTAAAATCGTAATTCCGTTTTAACTTATAACGTAATTTTTTTAATTAGACGTTAAAAAAGTAATTCTTAAAATAATAACTTAATATTTGTTTGATATCGTCGAATTTTGCGCAAAACCGTAATTATATACGTTAATATTATTTCAAAATTATTTCATTTTTTTGAAAAAAAACTTACTATTAAATAAAACGCGTTTTTTTCGTTTTCTAAAAAGGCCCGAATTTTTAGGTATTATTTTTCTAACCGGTTTAGGCATTATTTTTTTAACCGTAAGGATTTTTATAATACGGAAAGGTTATTTTTTAATATTACGTAATTTTTTAGCTTATAACGTTAATTAGTAAGCCGTTTACTTAATGCGCGTTATTTTAACGTTATTACGGTTATTAAATTATTAATAAATAATTATTTTATAATTATTTTAATAAAATTTTATTATTATAATAACGTAAAGTTATAATTATAATGGCGGTATAATAATAAGTAAATATTTGGCGAATTTTTGATTAAAGGTAAATATAAGTAATTTTTTTTAAAAAAAGGTAAGGCGTAAAAGGTAATATAAGGTAATTAAAAAATTTTCTAAATTTAATTTAAATGCTTTATTTTAAAAATTTTATTTCCTTATTAAGATAAAAGTAATACATATAGTATTATTATTTTGCGATTATTTATTTTATTTTAATATATATAGATAAATATTTCTTATAGTAAAAATTTATGTATTATATAATAAAATTAATAAAATAAAAAAAATTTTAAAAAAAAAGGAAAAAAAAAGGAATAATTTTATATCAAACTTAATCCGCCTTTAAAAATTGCGAATATATTAATTATGTTACCTATCGCCCTAACCTAATAATTACCGGCTTAATTTATTATAATTATAATAATAAATTTAAATTATTTCGGGAAAATAATTTATTTTAAGTAAGTTTTAAAATTTAATTTTTCGCTTATCTTTTAATAACGCCCTTATTTTTAGCATTAATTAGCCCTTTTCTTTTTTTGCGAAATTAATCCTTAAATATAACTTTTTTATATTAAAATCCGCTTACGTTAGTAATTTAACTAATATATGAAAATTTTCAGAATATTTGATTTTCGTTTTCGTTATTTTCGATTTTATCCGAATTTTTTAAATTATTATTTAATATTCCGTAAAGTTTATCTGGCGGTAAGTTATGTTAATCCGGTAATTTCTTTAGCTTTTCGATAAATAAAGTTTGGAATATTTTCCGTATTTTTTTCTTACGTTTTTCGAATCGTTTTCGAGTATAAACGGGATTATTATTATCGTATATAATATTATTATCTAAATTAAATACTTTAATTCGGATATAAAATAATATTATTAAAATTAATTTAAATTATTATGGTAATATTAATTAACGGTTAAAATAATATTTTAATTAAATAAAATTTTAAGTACGTTTTATTAATATAGAAAAATATTAAATATATAATAAATTACGTACAAAGTAAGTAAAATTAGGATATATATTATTAATCTGTTATTACGATATTAAAACGGTTTCGTTAAAACGGATATTTAAATAAAATAATTTAAAAATAATTTTTAAAAATTTAATTAAATTATTTACGTTCGTATTCGAAATAATCGTTAATAATATCCTTTTACGGATTATCGTTAATACGGTATACCGAATCTTTTTTTTCGGGATTTAAATTTAATAAAAAGATTTTTATAAAATTTCCGTAATTCGAAATAAAAATACGTATAATATATTATATACTTTTTTTCGCATTTTTTTAATACTTTTTATATATTTACTTAAAATATTTAACGGCTTTTTCGTAAAATGTATTATTAAATAATTTTAATTAAAAATATTTTTATTAATCGTTAAAATAATTACGGAATTTGATAACTGTATTACTTAATAGCGGGTATATTAAAATAAAAAGATAAATTAATAAACGATTATTAATAAATAATTTGTTAATATATTTAAAATTTTTCAAAATTGTTAATTTAGTAATTTTTCGCAATAATCGTAACTATATTAGTAATTTATTAATAAATTCGGAAAATGTTAATTTTTTTTATTTTTTATTTTTTATTTTTTATTTTTTATTTTTTATTTTTTATTTTTTATTTTTTTTTATTTTTTGGTTTTTTATTAAGGTAATATTTTTAACAAATTTTGGCGATATACTTTTCGTATTTACGTAAATGCTTAAGTATAACTTTATACTCACTTACTATATAAGAAATATAGTTTTCCCGGGAAAAATCGAAATTATTCGTTATTTAAATAAAGTATTTAAAAATATTAACCAAATAACGGATAAATTTAAAACCGTTAAAAGGTAATACATAAGCCGTTTTTTTAGTAATAAATATTTATATATAAATTTTTAAATTGCGGGATATAATTTTATAATACGTAATAAAAAAAAAGTTATCGAATTTTAACAATTATGTACGTTACGGATTATTTGAAATATTTTTTTATAATGTAAGATTTTATTTATAATTATGTTTTATTATATTTATAAAAAGGTTTTTTTTTGTTAATACCGAAATAAATTTAGATAATAAATACGTATAATTATAAAAATTAAATAATTATTTTATAATTATTTTAAAAAATATGTACTAATATAATTATATATTCTTTTTTCGAATTAATAAAGTTTTTGCTTTATTTTGATAAATTTTTAAATTTTTTTATTTTATTCGTTTAAAGCTTTTTCAAATTTATTCGATAATTTTATGCTATAAGCCTTAAAAAAATTATGAAATACCTTTTATAAAATATACGACGTATATATAAAATGTTAAATTTCGTTTATTTATTTAAATTTGTCGTCTAACTTTCGATAAAATTATTTTTGCATAATCGTTTATTTAATGTTAAAACCATTATCCGTAATAAAAATACGAAATCGGTTAATTATTTTTAACTTTTTTAACCGACGTAATAATTTATCGTTATTAAATTTATTCGTTTTGATATTATAAAGTTAAATATTAATTAAAATATAACGCCTTTTTTATTTCCAGTTAATTTAATAAATAATAACTTTTTAAAACGAAAATATTAAATAAAACATAATTTAAATATTATAATTAATTAATATATAAACTTTTAAAAGGTTTTCCTTAAGTCCATATTTAATAACCATATTAACATATATCCGTATATGCTTTATATATATTTTTACTACCGATAATTTAAAACCGTTACCGTAAAATAATATTATAATTCGGAAATATTAAAATACGAAATAATTAATTAAAAAATTTAATTAAAATTAAGCACTTAAAATAATATTAAATTTTAGTTATAATAAATAAAAATTATTTTAAAATTATTCCTTTCGAATAAAAAAGGAAAAAAATTAAAAATAAATAAAACTAAATAAAAACCCATTAATAAAAAAATATGTATAATAATTATTTTAAGATTATTTCAAACTATATATATATATCATAATTATATTAGAAATTTTGTTATTAATAACTAAATCTGTTTAATCCATTTTTTTACGGTATATATTATTTCGTAAGTATTTTTTTATAAAGCTTATTCCGTTTTTTTGGAAAAAGTAAAATATATAAAATAATACCCATATCGCCGATATTTAATTTAAAATTACCTAATTATCCGTTAACAAATTTATACGAAATTTTTTTAATATTCCGAATTACGGTTTAGTTTATTAAATATGCCAATAATTTCGTTTAATAAATTTTCGATATTTTTATTATTAACGTTTTTTTAAAACTATAATGACCGTTAAAACTAAATTACCCAACTTTTATATTAACGCTTCCGATATTCGTAATATTTTTGGTTAATAATAAAAAATCGGCCCCCGGTTATATTTAAAATTAAAATTAGCTCGAATAATTTAACGTAATAAAACGGTTTTTTTAATTAAATAAATTTGGTAAATTCGGTTATTTTTCGCTAAATAATTATTAACTAAATTATAAATAGTTAAATTCCGAACTTATTTTTTAAATATTTTATTTTTAACTTAAATTTGTTTTAATCAGTTTTTAACTTCAGTAATTTCAGCCGTCGTTTTCCTGTAAATAATTATCGTTAAATATTTCGTTATTATTTTCGTTATTAATAATAATCTTTTTTAAATTATTATCCTAATTATAAATATTATTTTGGGAAAAAAAATTTATAACGATTTATTATTATTAAAATTATTATCGTTAAAATTAAAACTTTCAAAACTTTACGATATAATTTCAGTATTATAATAAATTCGATTAAAATTATAATAAAAAATATTTTTACAACAAACGGATAATTAACGAAAATAATAAAAAAAATAATCGAAATTACGTAAATAGCTGGCGATACAAAATTTTTAAATTACATATTAATTTTTTCGAATATCGTTTACTTTTTTTTCCCTTTTTATTAAATTCTTATAATAAAACTATTTACTTTATTTATTTTAATTACAACTTAATATTACCGAAATAATATAATTAAAAAATTACCCGTTTTAAATAATATTTTAATTACTTTACAAATTAACAATATTCGAAACAAATTTAATTAAAATTCTAAGAATTTTATTTTTAATTTTCCCCCGTTATCTAAATTTATTAAACATATACTTATTCGACGTATAATATAAAATAAGCTAATACCATTAATTAACTTTATTACTAAATTCGTTAAAAAAACGCTAAATAAACCGATAAAACTTTAACTAAAAATATTTACGCGTAAAATTCGGTATTATAAACGGAAACTTAATAATAAATATATAACTAAATTATTTTATAATTATTTCATTATTAATATTCTTTGATAAATATATTTCGCGAAATTCGGAAATACCAAAAAATACCCGCTTAATTTTCGGGAAAATACCATTTTAATGCATCGTTCGCAAAATACTTATAAATACATTATTCTAATTTATGCGGATAAAAACGTTTATTTTAAAAATATTATAAAAATTATAAAAAATTTTCTAAATTTTTTATTTTAAAACAATAATCTTTACGTTATTTATAATAAACGGGTAACGTTTTAAGTAAAAAATATTCATATTATTCGGGAAATTTATTTTTATTAAAATATAATTATTCCAAAACCGGCGGCTAAAACTTTAAAAAAATTAAAAAAATAATATATATTTTATAAATTATTTTAATTTACCCCTTTATTAATTATTTTAATTTTTTTATTTAAAAAAAGTTATAAAAATAATTAATATTATTAATTAAATAAATTCCACTTTAAATTATATAAATGCAAAATCTTTTATCGATAAAAAAATTCTATCTTATATACATTACATAAATTTTTATTTAATTAAAATTTTATACCTATTAAAAAACATTTATTTTATTTCTTTATTTAATTACTTAAGTTTTTCCATTTTTAACTTAATTAAATCCCCTTACCTTACCTTATTATAATACGTTATTTTTAATAATTATTACCTAATTTCTAAAATAATCTTAAAATAATCGCGTTCGGAATAACACCTTTACTTAAACGTCGGAAATCCGACAAATTACTATCTTAAAATCCGCATACCAAAAAAACTTGGGCGCGAAAAATTAATATTTCAGTAAAATAAAATAATATCGAAAAAATTCGTTATAAATTTATCGTTAATTATTTAAACGATTTAATACCTTAATTACCGGAAAATCTTATTATACTTTAAATTAAAAAACTTCGTATAACGATCCGACAAATAATTTTTTGCTTTAATTATTTTTTAATCATTTTATTAATATTTTTAACGCTTATTACCAACTTAAAGGGGAAATATTTTACCAAATATTCGTACAAAAAATAATAACGAACGTTTATTTACGCGTTATATTAAAATTACCGAATTTATTACTAATAAAATTACGGATTTCTTAATTTAACTTCGTCGTATATTTTAACCATTTTTAGCAAATAATACCGTTATAAATTCAAACGATTTTAACGTTAATATTAAAACTGAAAATATTAAAAAAATTACTTTTACATTTCGTTTCGTAAATACAAATTATTATTTTATTATTTTATTATTTATTTTTTTAACGTAATAAATAATATAATATCGTAAACGATTTATACTTTAAGTTATGTTAATACAAAAATAACCCTTAAACGCTTTTAAAAATTATACATTCTTATAAAAATATTTCGGTTTTAAATATAATTTTCGGTAATTACCTAAAATACCTTTTACTTACGAAAAAAACTTTTTATTATATTACTTAACCCGTTATAAATTTCACGATATTTCCACTTAAAAAAAAATATCCTCGCTTAATATTACAAAAAAAGAAAATAAACCTTATAAAAGGTTATCGCGGGTTTCGATTTAGGCAAATTCGAAATTAAAGAAAAAAAATTTATTCGTTTAGTTACGTTAAAACTTAACGTTATAAACAAATATGTCAAATAATTATTTTAAAATAATTTTGAAATAATTTAATTAATTTTTAAAACGCGTATAAGCGGATATCCGGTTTATTTAAAATTATATAATACTTTATTACTAAAAATTACCGGCTTTATAACCTAACGTAATAAGGCCAACGGAAAACATATTATACGTTATTTCGATATTTAATCCTGCGGTCTTATTCCCAAAATTCGCCCCTAACGTTCGAATCCCCTTTTTATTATAGGTATATTACGGGAAATAATGAGATAAAAATTTAATTATATTAAAAAATCTAAGCAAAAATAATCTTAAATATATGGAAATAATAAGAATTAATCGGATCTTAAAGTTAACGCATTAATTAAAAACGTAAAAACTTTTTAAAAAAACTTATTAAATAAAATCTTTAAAAAAAGTTTGGCATTATTAATTACGTTTATATCAAAATCATTTCTGCCGTTTTCGGTAACGTAAGCCCTAAATCTTACATAAGTAAAAGCTTTTCGTAAAAAAAGCCAAAAATAATTTAAGTTAAAAGCGGTTATAACATTAACTTACTAACCGCGACGTAAATAAATTTCTTATTTCTTTTCCCGTTAGATTAAACTTATTAAAGTAAATGGTAATAATGGACTTAATTTATTATATATAATAATTATTTTATATTATTTCAAATTTTTTTAAAAAAAATATACGATATTTACTTATTTCGCCTAATTAAAAAGAATATATATTATATATATAGCTTAATAATTATTTAAAATTATTTTTCTATTTATTTTTTAAATATATATATATATATAACTTTTTTTATTTTACCTAAAAATAATATAATATATATATAACATAATAATTATTTTAAATTATTTCCTTACTTTTCTTTTAATAAGTTTAAAATTTACGTAATCGTGGGTACCTAATAGGTCCTTGGTATTACCCATTGGGTACCCGCGGGTAATTCTGACTTGCGCCAAGGACCCATGGGTCACCCATGGGTCCTTGGCATTACCCGCGGGTACCCGTGGGCCGTGGGTAATTTTTGGTGGGTGGTTCCTCCCTCACCCTACTTCGTACTTGTAGGTAGATAACTTCAACCGGGGTCCACCCGTCATCTATATTGTACCCAATACAGGAATAAACCGGATCAATACCACTCATTCGCTCTATGGATCTCCCGGAAGTCACCGACGAGCCGAAACACTACCCGGACTGCTGTCTAAGCATCTCAACAGGCCTCCTGGACGTGCTAACAGACACGTTCAGGGCCGCCGCCGGGACCGGCCTCGTGCTCTCGATCGGCAGCGGCAGTGGGCTGCTCGAGGCGCTCCTGCAGTCGCGGTGGACCGCCGCCGCCACCAGCGGCACTGCCACTTTCCCAAGGATCGAAGGCGTCGAGGTCCAGGCGTCCGTCAACAAGTACCTGCCAGCGGCCGCGGTCGGCACGGTGAAGGGCACGTGGGAGGTGTCGCCGCGCGCGCGGTCGGACCCTGCGGTGGCGGCGCTGCTGTTCGCGTATCCGCGCAGCCCGGCGCTCGTGTCGCGGTACCTGCGGGAGGCGGAGGCCAGCGCCGTCCTCTGGCTCGGCCACCGGTCCGACTGGCCCGACTTCGAGCCGTGCTTCAGGGGCGCCCCGGGATTCGATGGCGCCGTGGAGGTCATCGGCGGGCGCGCTGCTGGCCTCGTCGAGTACGAGATGATGGCTGTCGTGCGGAGGCGCGTGCCATCGGAGAATGGGAAGGAGCGAGGGCTGTGGTAGTTGTGCGGCTAAATTGGGTAGATGGGATCGTCTGCCGGAAAACCAGCATGCCTATCCTTTGCTCTTTTCCCCCTAATGACTTTGGTTCCACTGAATCACCAATTTCAATTAATATTCATTTTCGAATTCATAACCAGCCCTAAGTTGCAAAGAAGAGTACATCGGTTTATGAATTTTATTAACAATTACGTCGAGGATCATCACAGGAGTGCAAATCTCTTTCATTCTGGAACGTATACTCATAGCCTCGCGTCGTGCTGCCACCCAGGCATATCAGCAAGGTCCTTCGCCGGGGCCGCGCGTATAGACTTAAGCGCATCGCCTCCCGGACGCCACCTCCACGCGTGAGCCAGGTCTTCGGCCAAGTTGCCCTCTATCAGCTCAACCACGTGTTTGCCGATGCTCGGCAGAAGTTTGAAAGTGTGCCTAGAGTGGTCAGCAGAGTGCGTTCTCGGGTTGCTGCTAGAGACAGTTACCCGCTATCGCCGGTGGCGAGGATGAAGTTCTTCCACTTCGGATGCTCGCAGATGAGCAACGCCGCATCGGCCGTATCCGTGCACCAGCAGAGCGCTCGGTTGAAGAGTTCCTTGTTCTTGAAACGAGGGAGGAATGTCGAAATGGCTCTGCGGATGGTGACCTCTGACGCGTCGGGATACGTGTCCGTGGGGTGCTTAGCGTGGGACCGGGGAACAGAGACCTTTTTCGGAGAGGAGGCGCCAAAGGGTTGGTGCATCTTGAACCGGGTGAAGCCTGGGAATTCGTCACACACTTTGATGATTCCATTCCTGCATACGATTAGTCTCTACCGTAGTACAATGTCCAGGTAAGATCGGCACGCACTCATTAGGCTCAAAGAAGAAGCCGATATCTCCATTGTACACCACTGGCGCATCCTTATATTCAGCCGCTTCCTCAGGCTCCAGTTGCATCATCGCATACACCCAAGCCTACATCGTTGTTCAGCATCAACATAAGCTCACCTGTCATAGCAAGTCATTACGTACCTTTGAACAACACTGGTCCTCCAAGTCTACCAATGCCGGACTCCAAGCTCCAGCGGCCAGTACCACTCTGTCTGCATAGTACTTTGTCCCATTTTCCGTTTCAACGCCGATACAGGTGGTCCCATCATCCGCGAAAAGGGGCTGTTTGAAGGACCCGTCGCTGTTCAGACCCAACATTAGCAATGTCACACAATCCAGAATGATTATGCAGAAGTCCTCGCCTCACCCGCCAAATCCGAACTTAACACTCCGCTTTCGCAAGTCTTCTCCTATTGCGTTAATCGCTTTAGCCGCAGCCAGCCACCCACCGTCATGGCTAAAGATAGCCTTCCATCCCTATCATGAAATCATCCTCAGCATTGCGAGCTCTAAGCTTCCGATATACCAACTAACCTTGATTTGATCCCGCTGTAGAAGCGGCATTTTGGCCAAGATTTCATCCTCGTTATCCAGCCATTCATGGGTCTTCTCAAGACCAACGCCGGCGTCAAGAAGGGATTGGTATTGCCGCCGAAGGGATTCGAGCCCTTTTTCCGTGTGCTCACAGTCGAGCTGAGTCCACCGCGTTAGCGCCAAGATATTAGACTGGTTCAAGGGGCAAACCTACCCTCCCAGTGTTGTGGAAAAAGGGCTTGAATAACTCGTCATTTCTCCACATGTCCCGCGCTTCTAAGCTGAGCTGTACGTCAACTTTGTTGCGTAGGCGGATGCCCATGATCTTGTTCAAATCATTTCCGGCAGATTGCGCCGAAGGAATGGGATACGTGTCGAGCACGGTGATGTTTGAAGGAGTGTAGCCAGACCGTACAAGATGCAGGGCGGTCGATGAGCCCATCGTGCCGCCGCCTCCGACGACGATGACCTTCGTCGTTTCCCTAGATGAAGCCATCCTGTCACAACTGTTTGGCTTGTTCCTTCCCGCTTCGATGTTACGTCCTTAAGCTTCGGCCGTCTTTGCCACTCTGTAGGCACCACGTAAGGAAGACCTTTTCCTTTAAATGCGCCGAATCAGAAATCATCTGAGCACATTGGAAGCAAAGTCCCAAGGGGACTCGGCAACGGACCAGTTACGGAATCGCACGATATCGACTCATCTTCCCCGGGGTCTTGCCGAGTCGAGGAGCCGCGGCCTATTCGTGTTAAGGTTGACGAGGTGTGATTTGGTAATAGTTGGAGCAAGGATTCGTCTATTTGCCGGGACGGGTGGGGGGATGTGGGGCACAATCTGCGGAGATAACAGCCCGATTGGCCATGCGCCTCCCCCGACTCCTACGTTGACTTAAAGCGGGTTAGCTGGTGCCATTGCTAGCGTTGACGAATTATGTGCGTTATCTGTACCTGTAGTAAAATAAATTCACCAAGGTACTCAATGTTTTCTATCACGGGCTATATATCTAGGTTTTGTAACGCTTAATTCGTGTAAGCCCGAGGGCAGGCTTCAAGTCAGCAATTCCTGATCAGGGATCCGCCCATTACCTCGATGCGAGTTGCGCCAAGTCGACCGTCTTCGGAAGCTGGCTTCTTCGGCCCTTGAGGCTCAAAAAGCCACTAATCTAATGGCGAGTAAGCTCTGCGGGTCCAACTGTTATTTTCACCTAAATAGGTTTAGCAGCTGAGTGCGATGGATCACTCCTGATAGGTATTTCGCCATGACGGGCCGGTTGCTAGTGAGGCAGGCAAAGCTATTCGTCCCCGAGGAGTGTTCAGTTACTAGCTCAGCCCCCTTTAACCGGCAAGGGCTGGCAGGAAGCTAGGACGAAAAACACTTATCGGAAGCTGTTATTATTTCGTGAGTGGGTTTAAACATGATAAGGTTTCCTTCTCTTCGTACCGACGGTGTGGTCCCAGTGGTCTACCCCAAGTTCAAGTTAGCCGAACCCAATTATACCCCATTTTCTTTGGTAAGGCCAAGCAAAAGGGAATCCGAGAATCGCCTGGTAGGCCAGATGGCTCTCTTGTATCTTCACTATCGGGTCACTATAGGAGATCTATGGGGCCCCGGGTTATATCGCATTTATTACCTAACAAGAATGTTACCCCAGCTTCAGGGAACCGTGCCGCGGTTGTCACCCCAGGGCCATCTCAGTCAGCCATCCACAGATAAGCAGCCTTCAGCTAAGGGGGGTAATTCTAGCTCCGCGATGTAGAGTCACACTATATCTCCCCGGAATACATATATATCTTGATGGACCGCCGTGTGCAGCATTCTTCAATCTCTTCAGCTTTCACCTTCACAAGGCTTTATTCCCGTGCAACGTTGTGACCAGCAGTGTCCAAGTAAAGCTCCCAACTATGTCTAAGTCCGATTCTGCTCCTCCCAACACCTATGCCGGTGGCGATGACGACGCCCGACGAATCCATGGCACGTTACCGATGAATCCGGGCGTAGAGGGTGACGAGAGGGTTGATATGGATAATTACCGAAATTCGGTCCCGCTCTGGAAGAGGATACACCAGCACAGCCTGACGCAGATGATGTTGATGAGCGTACAAGCGTTCTGCGGGCCAGCTATGGCGGATGCCATTGCGGGTGAGTGACGCGACTTGGGGGGGTGGCTGACCGTACTAATCTCAGGGGAGCACGGCTGATATCTTCTTAGGCCTGGGTGGGGGTGGTCTTGCGACGCCTCAGACATCCAACGTAGCGTAAGTTACAGCAACTCCGCTGACAGATCACCGACCGTCACTGATTCAAAGTCCTTCGCAGAACTGCTATCAACTATGCCATGCTTGCTCTTGGTATGTATTTCCGTCCCACGCCATATTCGCCACGAGTGCTAATGTACACATCAGTCTGTTTCTTTGGAGGCCCGATCGTGAATAAACTCGGAACCAAGTGGGCTTTGGTTCTCGGTGCTATGTCGTTCCCTATCCGTGGCTCATCTTACTACTGCAATAGCAAGTTCGGGACGCAATGGGTCAGTATTCCACTCTCGATACCTCAGGCGCGGCTTCAATGTCCGTCGCCAGTCCTGCTGAGAAGTGTAATAACACTCGATTTACTTACAGTACCTTATTTTCGGTGGCTTCTTCACCGGCATCGGTACTGGATGTTGGTACGTTGCGGAGTCCGGAACCATCATGTCGCTTGCCCCGTCCGGCGCACGTGGAAAGTATCTGGCCCTCTGGATTGTCGCCCGTAACCTGGGACAACTCGTTGGGGGGGGGCTTAAGTAAGTTAGCTAGTCCCTGGTTGGATTCCGGACTCGAGTGCTGAGAGCAGCGCGTCACAAGCTTGGCGAAGAACCACGAGAAGGGTGCTGTGGGCGGAGTTACCCCTGACACTTATATCGCTTTTCTGATTATTGAAGCTTTGGCGTAAGTATCCATCCAGGCGTTCAGTTTGGGTTGCCGCGTACTAACTGGCCAAGTCTGCCTTTTGCATTCCTCGTCTCGCCGCTAGAGCGTGTCGTCCGGTCCGATGGAACGAGAATTCTGGTTTCGGAAAAGCTTGGCACCAAGGCGGAATTGAAGCTCGTCAAGGTTACCATGACTTCTAAACTCATCTTGCTCTCGGCCATCTGGGCCATCTGGTCGTTCTTCTATAGGTACGCTCGCCAACCGGATTCCTTACGTGCGGGAGCAGCTAGGCTAACTGATGGAAAGCGGTTCTTGGTCTACCTATCTCGGCACGTACTTCTCTGTTCGTGCCCGTGCTTTATCTTCCCTCGTCTCGCCATTCTTCTGCATGTAAGTCAGATCGATGATATCCCTCGACTCAAAACCCACGTTGCTAAAGGGTTTTAGTGTCGGGTGTTTCGGCCTTGGTCTCATCCTTGACTTAAAGGGGTTCAGCCAGCGACGAAGAGCTCAGCTTGGTCTATACACTGTCGTCATACTGAACCTGGGAGTCTACGTTTGGTCCATCATCATGCAAGCCGGATTCAACGCCTCGCATCCGGGTAAGATCGACTGGGACGAGGCCCTGTACCCCACCGCCTTCCTGCCGTATTTCTTCGTCCAGACGACGGGACCCCTGTCTCAATCATACATGTACTGGCTTCTCTCTTCTTTCGCTACGGATGCACAGGGTAAGAACCGATGGAGACACTTATCGTTTGGGCCACGTATACTGACGTGGAAATAGCAAACGTTCGCAACGGCGCCGCTTTCCGCTGTCTGGAAGCCGTGGGCCAGGCAATCTCCTACGGCATGAATACCCAAACTAAGGCTAATCCGCTCATTGGCTTGTAAGACTATGCCCGCGTTCTATAACTTTCAAAGATGATGCTGACAGCCCTTCCTAGCTGCGTGACCTTTGGCCTTATGGCAGCTAGCCTGGCGCCAATGATTATCTTGGTGAACTCTACGCCAGATCGTATCCCGGCTGATGTTATCCTGGAGGGGCAGGAGGAAGAGCGGAAGGCAAAGGTTGCCGATATTGAGACAAAAGTGTAAGCATGGAGAGGAGAGACATTTGAGTAATAACTCCTAAACCGGAGTTTCAAGCTATGGGCTGTATGGCTATATCCTGTATAACCCCAGGTATGGAGACGATGAATGTGATAGTTTAACGATGATATGTTAGCAGCAAAAGCATCCCGCTCTCGGGATACGAACCAATGTGGCCAAGTGAGGTGAAGATATGAGGCGATTGGGAACCCAACCTCCGACTTCCGAAGGTGGTACACTTGGATTATGAGAAGACTCTCACCTCCCAAATAGCTTCTGAGTTATTATACGAAGTATTATTATCCACCCGAGCACTGTTTCACCTGGTCATTTATTCTGGGGTATAGAAGGCCATGGGTCCTTGGTCTCTTCATCCTGTAGGCCGGGTTTTCTAAGGGGGTTGCACATGCTTCTATTGGAATAGGGGTTGAAATAAGGGTAGAAGACCCACACCTCTGTTTTACAGGCTGCAAGCCCACAAGCCTGATCACTTAGAGGGAATAAAGTCCAGGAGGCATCCAGTCTATCTTGACACAGCTTCTCACAACTATCCAGAGACGACCGTTTGGGATTTAGCAAGAAAGTCACTGCCTTAACAGTCATACGTGACAGTGCTAGAGTCGCATGCTGACGGCTGACAATTAAAAACCCAAGAGTGTTAAAGTGAGGCCAGCGGTAGTAGTGGTGCAACGTGTCGTCGAGAGGTCAACGTAGTGATCTAAGAAGTGATGAATCACACTACACCTTCGTGAAGATGCACATCCTTTCGAAATTCAATGCGAAGTAGTATCATCAGCATTAGCCCCTAAGACGATGTTGTTTTACCCCTGAGAATCTTAGTCAGTGATTCCAAGCAACCGATGATACTATTCACGATTATTCGCGTTCTTCCATTTACTAGCGCCATTCCTTCAAATACCTTCCGAGAAACTTCAACGTCTTTAGGTATCGATACCTGCACGGCAGGTCAGGGTTTTCCTGAGCTGTCGGATGTCCTTGATTCTGTCACGGGCCAACCACGCATAATTTCTTTAATCCCTCTGCACTCAGCAGATGGAAAGCCACAGCTCGTCCACGCCCTCCTGGAATCCACCGCACTTTTCCTTGCCGTCTTCGGTGTCTTGAAATGTGACGTCTCCTGTTCCGTCCCACTCACGCGTAGTGCACGGACAGACACCTCATGTGGCTTTCCAGGCAAGCGCAGGATAGTATACCAGGTGGCCCCTTTTCATCAAGCAGTCAACCCCTGCGGGGCTGTTCACCGTTGCCTCGGGTACCTCTAAGAGCGGACCATGCCTTTCACTTCCAAAGCCTCGTCGATGACCTCCTAATGCGCATCCTTCGCTTGCCGGATTATAGCTCGACATTCCATCTCTGCCTCTGTACGTAAAGCGCCAAAGCTAGGTCTGTATGGGCAAGCAGTTCCTCCTTGACGAGTGATCCCGCGCCGGCGTTGGATAGGATGTTCCGGAAGACTTCCCTTCAGATCATCGAAGGAGACGTGCCCTAGTACATCATTCGCCGAGATTGGAGGCTCAATCTAGAACAAGTCAGGGCCGGTTAGAAGGGTAAAAGTGATTTCTGCTTAATCCAGTCCGACTAGACGAACGGTCAATGCGCTGTGAGGGGGTCCCTTTGGCTCTCTGTCTTGATTCAGTGGTGCGTCGACATCTACTCTGCTATGAGTTCTCTTGCGGCCGCCCTCCACATTGAATAACTCGCTGAATGAGAGAACGCTTGCTGCGAAGGAATTGTGTCTGAGGTAGGTTAAATCTTGTGAGATGACACTTAACTAGCGACAACGTGCCCGGTCTCTTGTACGCGCCAAACCTAGAGTATCAGCAGGGATCCTTCCAAAATGAGATCAACCCCTATCACCCGAGTACGTAAGTGGAATAGACTAGAGCAACGTAGGAGAAGCAGCTGATTACTGACAGAACGATTTAACAACAACAGGCGAACGCAGATAGGTGACTGGTTATGTCTTTCGGGACATGAACGTTTCACCTTCTGTCTGGGTCAGCTTTGGATAAGCGCCTGTATTTCGAGGCTAAAGGAACCAACCTTACGTCGTAAACAGTAGCTAATGGCGTATTAGTCGTCAGTCCTAGTCTAGGATGTTCGAAGCTAGAGAGAAGTGCGATATCTCTTTCGGGATACCCTGGCATAAATCCGTTTGCTATCCGTATCAAGCGAATGTAACGACTCGTCTTTTCTGTACTTCTGTATTATGTATTGTAAGTACCTACATCATCTGGCTCCCTCACGTAGGTACCCAAAATTCAAATCCAGACCGGGTTTCAAATGGGTTAAATTATAATCATTAGCCATTAGTTCATATAAGGAGACATTTATTCTCTCTAATCCATAATCTACCCTTCTGTCAATATACTATTTCAAACTACGAGAAATCAAGTGTAGTATAGTTTATATTTGTACACAGTACGAGCTCTGAAACTATAAATATTTAAAGTTTTGGGTATTGTCTTTAAAGAGGTAAGTTGTTCCGGCCGTCTTTTCGAATTTCTTTCTAGACCTCGTATTCCCCCATCCTCTTCCGCCCAAAACGTCTTGCACTATTTATTCACATACGTTTTTCTGGAACTTTCTCTTAGCCAGTCGGTCTCATATGTTCTCTAGGTATTCAAACAGCGGACGGGAAATTGACCGGATTCAAACCAGATCTTCTTGCGCCGAACAACAAACCAAATCAACATGACTGGCAAGAAGATTCTCATCCTTGGTAGCGGTATGGTGTCCAAACCTTGTGTCGACTACCTATTCCGTAACGCGGCCAATTCTATGACCATTGGTGAGTCAGTCCCATCCAAACGAGACCTCTAAGACTTATCTGCTCCAGCTTGCCGAACACTCTCCACCGCTCGAGAATTGGCTGCTGGTCGTCCTCGCATTACGGCCATTTCGCTCGATGTCACGTCTCCTAAATTGGATAGTACCGTCGCTGAGCATGACCTTGTTATCTCGCTTGTGCCTTTCATATACCACGCAGATGTTATCCGCTCAGCCATCAAAGGCAAGACGCAGGTTGTTACCACAAGCTATGTCTCGCCCCCCATCAAGGAGCTCGACTGCGCGGCCAAGGAAGCAGGTATTACGGTGTTGAATGAAGTTGGTGTCGACCCCGGGGTTGACCACCTTTATGCCATCAAAGTGATCGGAGAAGTGCATGAGAAAGGCGGAAAGGTACTAGCTAAACCTGTTTTTAGTACATGGATTCCGTCTAGCTGACACAAGTTATAGGTCCAGGAATTCTATTCCTATTGCGGTGGTCTGAGCGCTCCCGAGGCAACGGATAATCCTCTCAAATTCAAAGTAAGTCAAGATACCATTCACTAAATGAACAATAGCTCAAGCTGAGTCTGAAATTAGTTTTCGTGGTCGCCACGCGGCGCCCTGCTCTCTCAGTACAACTCAGCCACCTTCCTTAAAACGGAAAGGTGGTGGAAATCCCGAAAGACAAAGTGATGGCGAGCGCTACCCCGTACTATGTCATGGACGGGTACTCCTTCCTGGCCTACCCCAACCGGAACTCTGTCCCATTCCGCGAGTTTTACCAAATTCCGGAAGCTCACACTATCATTCGGGGTTCACTGAGGTATGACGGCAATCCCCAATTGGTCAAGGCCTTGATCGACATGGGATGGCTAGATGTCGAAGCCAAGGACTGGCTGTCGCCCGGTATTACGTGGGCCCAAATTCAGCAGAGGACAACTTCGGCAAGTTCCAGCTCCGAGCATGATCTCCTTGCGAGGGTGGATGAGTGCTGTAGCTTCAGAAGTTTCGAAGAACGAAACAGCGTTATAGCAGGGCTGCGATGGATTGGCCTGTTCTCGGATGCACCGGCGCCAGTGCAGGGCAACTTGCTAGACACACTTTCCGCGCATCTGAATAAAGTGTGCAGATTTCGACCTGGAGAGCGAGACTTGGTTATGCTTCAGCATAAATTCGTCGTAGAATGGCAGGATGGCATGAAGGTAAGCAATAATGATTGCTTCAGCTTTCAATGAGCGTCAAAGGTTAACCGACTTAACCTAAATTTAGGAAACGATCACGTCCACCTTGGAAATGCTCGGTGACCCTTCAGGCTACTCGGCAATGTCCAAGTCAGTCGGTTTCACATGCGGGATCGCAACACAAATGTTACTCGACAGGCATCCCGCTATCGCAAAACCCGGCGTGGTGGCGCCATACACCAGAGAAATGTGCGATGCCCTGCGGGAGAAGGTTGAGGCAGAAGGCATCAAGCTTGTTGAGAGGGTTATCTCACGGGAAAGGCCTTCACTTTCTTCGCAAGCTAGCGTAGAGAGACGACCGAAGTGAATTGTGTCTACCGCTATCTATACTTTAGATGTGCATGTCTACTATATACGCAAGTGCTTACGACCGAGTAGCAGTTAATTGACAATGGTCATGGGGTCGCTCGACTAACAGCGGCTGACGGGGTTGGACCTCTTGCAGCTATATGTTCACAATGGATTAGCATGCAACCTTGCGTTGCCATAATTCGCAGTATTTAGCAAAGTTCCTACTTCGTACACTCGCTTTAAACAGTTTGCGCTCCCAGGGGTATGCTATGCTTGGCAGCCAGTGCCTACCTAGGTAGACTCTTGGAGCACCAAGTACCTACCAAGACAGATGGAGCTGAATAACTCGTGCTCATCTGAAAACAATACATATAGGTAGATAAAAGTTAAACGACTTAAATATATAAATTAAGGATATCAAGCGGCGAAGTCTGACCTTGAAATCCCTCGCCGAGTCATTCTAAAATAGTGTTTATAGGTGCAGAGACTGTGAATATTGTGCTTTCGAAGTTTAAGTTGCAAGACCAAGTGACCCATAACATATTAAGTCAGATGATGTCATCCCGCCGCCAGTACTGTGATCCGATTGAACCTCCCCACACCACACATTTGAACTTCACATCCTACAAAGCTACACCACGCTACGAGCGTAAATGCTGCATATCCCACCCAACATGCGGCTATCAGCTCTCGCGTATTTCCAAATCCTCGTAGCAACAGCATCGGCACAACTGGTCGTCGCCCCGTTCGGCCTAGCGCTCGCACCGCACAATCATCAACAACAGCCCCTCATGGCGCCGGAACAGCAGCAGCAAGGCAGCGACTCGGAAAAGCCCCACCCCCAGCCCCAGGTACAGCAGCTGGGCGTGATGCTGTCGGACGTGATGGGCCGCGACCGCAGCACGAACGCGTTCGCCGGGTTCGCGCGGGACAGCGAGGCGGTGGCGCGGCGCCTCGACGACGCCGAGCGCAACAGCACAGTGCTGGCGCCGCTAAACTCGGCCATCGACGGCCTGCCGCGCAAGCCGTGGGAGGACCCGGCCGAGTACCGCGCGCTGGGCGCCGGCGCGTACGAGGGCGACGACGGCCGCGGCAGGGCCCGGAGGAACCTGCGCCGGTTCGTCGAGGCGCACGTCGTGCCCGTCAGCCCGTGGCCGGAGGGCGAGAAGACGAGGACGCTCCTGGAGGGCGACCGCGATGTCTGGTGGGAGACGAGGGACGGTGTTAGAGTGGTGAGTTAATTGTGGGTGTCGCGTATTTGTGGCTGCTGACGCTTTCCAGATCCAACCCGACAACATTGAAGTTGCGACCGTTGCTAGTCGGGTCGGCAATGGCGAGGTATGGATTTTGAAAGGTGTCCGAAGCTACGCTTAATTGGCCTATGTTTACCTACTTTCAGAATGTCTCTTAGTTTAATGAGTTTTCTTTCTCATTATCGCTTGGAGTTCTTGGTTAGGGCGAATCACAAGCATACTGATTAACACGATGGCGTTTAGCCAACCTTGCAGCACCTATATGTCTTTTTACCGCCCGTCCTCAACGGATGGTTAGGTTAAAATGACTAATACGGAAGGGATCTTGAGAAGTTGTGATATATGAGCCAAACACGCTACGTTTATAGTATTATTCAAAGTCTCCAGGCTCGGGCAAGCAAGCATATTACTCGTTGATGTATCCTTCGGAAACCCGCATCATCGCCATAATCATGACCTCAACAAAGTCCTATTCTCATCGGACTCGTCCAGTTGTACCTTAACGCCCTTCGCCTGTCGCTTCTTCTCATCCAGACCCCCGATAGCATCGAACCGGGCCCTGACATCCTCGTCGAGGCCGTGGAAAAGCATGGCCAGGGCGCTGCTTTTCCAAGGCTCCGTCCCCGACCGCCTCGTCCGCTGGATAGCGAGCGCCAGGAAGAGGGCCGTGGCGACGACGACGACGATGGGCAGGACGGCGAAGCCCCAACGCACGTGGACGTACGACTGCTGGGAGACGGCGCGGCCGGGGACGGGCACGGCGCCGCGGAAGCTGCGGAACGCGACCGTCATGGACGTCGCCACGTCGGCCATGAGCATGTCGAGCCCGCCGGCGTACTCGTAGTAGTTCCAGTAAAAGGCGGTGACAATGTCCGAGTCGAAGAAGGTCTCGCCGCTCGAGATGCCCACCGTCAGGTTCACCACGACGGTGCTGTCGGTCACGGTGCGGTTGAAGTCGGCCGCCGACCGCACGGCCGAGCCGTTGGCGAACAGCGTCGCGAACCAGCCCCGCATGCTGAGCATCGCCTCGATGCCCAGGAGGTAGGCCGTCGAGTTGTCCAGGGAGCCCGTGAAGTAGACGCCGTTGTCCTTGCCGCCGTCCCCCGAGTCTCTGATATCAACCACCGTGTTGTTCAGCTCTGCGCGCGCGACCTTCTCGGTCAGGACGCCGTTCGCCACCGTCGTCTCAAGCGTCTGGAGGCAGGCCGACAGCGAGCACTCCCTCGCCCAGGGCTTTAACTCTCCGGCGCGGCCATGCTGGGCCTCGGTGCCCATGAATATCAGTTTCATGATCGTGGCATGGGACATGTCGCCCCTCGCCGCGGGGATGTAGGAGGTCATGCTGAACACCTCGAGGCTGCTGGCCAACCTTGCGCCCTGGGGCACTTGCCATCCACAGTCGTCGCCGTCGGCCGTGCCGGGCGCGCAGTACTGCCTCATGTATTCCGTGAGGCTGTGGCACTCGGAGCAGACTCCCAGCGTCTCGTACGGGTCCCATGTGCAGTTGCCGCTCTGGCACTCGAAGGCGAGAGCCGCGCCTGGTCTGCCGTTCTCCGCAAAGAGGCCGTTGTACACGGCAGACTTGAGAGGCAATATAGGGACGAACCCGGCTAGACCGTTTAGCTTGTTTCGTAATTGAGGCTATCTGACGACTAACTCTCGGATGTGTTCCCCGGCAGGGCTCCCGTGTAGTTCAGCGCCCGGTTGACGCTCGCCCCTTCGGGGCTCTCAACTGTTCTTGTTTGATACGTAACGACTTGCTGCGCAAAAGGACTAAGGCCGAGGGCTACTATCGCGATGACTGCGCCGAACGACCCGAGAAAGCTAAGATGGCACAATTTTCAGCGACACATCCTTAACCGCCAACGTACGATGACAGGACGCTTACCCTCCCCTAGTCGAGGTAAGGAGCCTCGCGGCGCCCCAGGTGCCGCGGCTGGCGTCGTCGAAGGCCTCCATGTCCGTCAGGGGGGCCCGCGATTCCTTGAAGCGGATCCACTTCAGCTGGCTGAGCCCGTTGTCCAGGGAGATGCCCATCGTCGCCGTCGTGACCGTGGCCAGCAGCGCGATGAGGGCGTTGAGCGTGATGTAGTACGGCCACTCCGGCAGCGCCTGGCCGTTGAAGCGAGCCAGCACCCCAAGTATGGAGCCCACGGCCCCGAGAGCGATGGCGATCGTCACGATCTCCAGGGTCCACGACCCGCCGCCACCGCGGCTACTCGACGGCGACGATTTCTTCTTCTTCTTCAGCGAAGGCGTGGCCGAGAGGGACGGCGTCTTCTTGTCGTCCGCCTTCGCCGTCGATATGGTGCTACCGCTCCAACCCCGGTGGTGAGATGGAATATAAGGTTGTTCGCCAGGATAGGTCCAGTACGGGCTTATTTCCTGGACCTCGGCCTCCGGCGACGGGTTGCGCCCGCCGGTCTTGGGGAGGAATTGTGCGTTCGGAGAGGCGCCGTAATGCTCCTGTTGTTCCCAAGGTGCGTGATCGGGGGCTTGGAAGTGGGACGAGCCCGGGTGGATCCCTAGGCCCTGATCGGGGACAGGAGCATAAGCCATGATTACCTCTGTCTGATAATAGTACTCTGTAGACTTTCAGGCGCAGGAATAGCGTAGCCTGCGGCAGTGGTTTGGAACCGCTGCGATAGCATAGCGAGGGCGTTCCGTTTCATCATATATTCATGTCCCTTAGGCAGTATTATGGGGCTTCTGGGTCTTATCCCCGTGTGCAAGGCGCCCGAGGCTATACATCGACGCTGGTCGATACCGCGGCCCCCAACTAACTAGGTCGATAAGGTGCATATATAGTTGGAGCTCCTAACCGCAGTAGGCTTCCAGCGCGACATAATATTACATTGGGGAGGCTGTGAGTCGAGATGCAGATACTCTGCAGTAGATAGCAATTTCTATTGGTCTGACGCCTGGCTCAACCAACATGGACAGGTCAGGCCACTCAAAGAGCCCAGGAGGGTCGCACCCTCGACGTGCCAAGTCCCCTCCCTTTGGCCGATCTGGCCCATGCTCTCTTGCGGAGAGCAGATTCTAAGGTCGCAGTTCCATTTAGCTGCATGAATGCCCCCAGCCGGGATCGTGAGGCCGAAGATGAGAAGCGGACGGGTGGTGCGTATCATAAGCTTGAGTTGAGGTTTTATCTCCAGCTGTGGCGCTTTTGGAAGGCTAGTAGGTCTATGTAGCTCCAGATGGGAAGAACACAGCCAGGATAAGGAGCGATTCTGGGGAGATTCCTGGTCTTGGGCGACCTGTGTTAATAACTAACCGAACCCCACGTGCGGAGATGAAGTAGTATGGGGTCATGGCTACCTAAGCTCCTTGGGCAATGTGATACTGCCGTGTCTAGGTACGTCGGTAGAGAGCAGCCGTAAGTGACAATCGTGGGTAGCATTGTTCTGGGGCTGTGTTGGTGTTGGTAAGTACATGGCCAGATCCGATATCGTCTATTGGCGGGCTAATTATAAACCAACAAGTTACTCGGGTGTTTTTCCGGAACCCGGGCTTCCGTTTTGGGATCTGGATATGGTACCGATTGCATCAGCCAACTACGTCTTCCGTTGCATCACAGATGCTAGGAGAGGAACACCATGCCATGATGATTCGACTGGTTGTGCGATATGCATTATATTTAGAAACTATCGTACGCTTGTTGTAGGTTCATAATCCAAAGGGTATCTGCGGCATGGGGAAGGCTCCTCAAATCGTGATGCATATGTCCAGCTCGTTCAACAATGGATGGCATACGCCCAACTCCGAGCAACTCCGAGTTATTGTTAGGAAGCCCAGCTTTAACGGTACCAAGAAGTTCGAAACGAAGAACCACCTTGGTCGAGCGTAGTTCTCCAAGCGGCTGTAAGCATTGCCGTTTATCATACCATCCATCGCTAGTCATAAATTATTCGGTTCATGTTCCGGATGACAAGACGTCGTCGTTGGGTTTCGGTCTCTCCGGCTTGCTGGGTCGGAATCCTAGCCTCTGCATGAACCTGGCCGTCGCCTTGTTCTCCGCGCGGGCGGCTTCCTCTTCCTCCCTCTGCTTCTCCAGGACATCACGTTCCTTTGCGGCGCTCTCGCTCTTGTCCTTCAGCGCCTCCTCCTTCTCGGCCGCCTCTTCCGGATGCAGCACTTTCAGTTTCCGGTGGGATAGCCTCTCGACCAATTCCTTGCCCTTCTTCTTCGTCTTCACGTACGCCTCGAGCCCCACGAGCACGGCGTAGGACTTGCTGATGCTCACATGGCTCATGTCGACCCCCGCGTCCTCCAGATTGTGCACGAAGGCACGGAAATTGGAGGCCGGCGGGCGGTAGTGGCCCGACAGGGGTGAGAGGCTGGATAGGCGACCGTTCTTTATCTTAATGAGACCCGCCGCGGAGATCCGCGAGCCGTGTAAGAACGAGCTGTGCTGGAATGCGCCGCTGTTTTTCATGCCGACGTAAAGACGGAACGACGTGTCCGCGACGAA
Source organism: Monosporascus sp. GIB2 (assembly GCA_004155935.1). Taxonomy (NCBI): domain Eukaryota; kingdom Fungi; phylum Ascomycota; class Sordariomycetes; order Xylariales; genus Monosporascus; species Monosporascus sp. GIB2. Next base: position 105,444 of record QJNV01000183.1, read on the forward strand.
AATCCAGGTATTCTTGCGCACCGACTTGCGTAACAACTTGTTGAAGATGGTGGCGGCCGATACGTGCCGCATTTTCTTCACGCCCTTCGCCTCGTCGAATTCCGTAGTTGCGTACTTCGCGGCCATGGCAGCTTCTAGCCTGGACTCGCGGGAGGAGGCCGAAGCCGAGTCAGTACTTGAATGATCATGAGGCTCCGGGTGTGCGTCTGGACTTTGTTTGGATTGCACGTGGGTTTCGACATCAGGAGCAAATGCCGGCGTGGGATCATCCACTGGAACAATGCCATGAATGCTGTCCTTCCACTCCTCCGTCGTATCAATTCGAACGCCGTTCTTTGCCCAGACTAATCGTCCTTCTCCGTCCACGCTAACCAGGTAGTATTGCCTTTCTTCTCGGCTGAGATACCGGACTTGCTCCCGATCCAGCCGTTCTCTCGGGCATGCCGCCAGGTCTATGTTTCTGCCCTCACCATAGTCCAACCAGTAGAAGAAATTCTCGTTAGTGTCAGATCTTTTCCATTCTTCATGGTAGGTTCGGAGGTTTGATCCATAGCGATGCTTGACGTCGACCATCTCCAGGAAATATTGTAGCCCCATCACCCTTGCGTGTTTCTTTCTCTCCTCCTTCGCCTTCAACGCCTTCTCTTTCTGTTCTGGTGTCAAGGCGTCAAAATCTTCGTCCTCGGAAGATGACTCTGAACTACACTTAGTCGAATGTGAAGAATCCTCATCTGCGCCGGCACGGCGCACAATCATGGCTGCCTTGCTCCAGTTTTGTCTTGCGGCCGATCTACTGGTACTCACGCTCCCGCTTCCGAGGCTAGACATTGTTTCACTTCTAGCTCGAGGTTTAGTGATCTCCCGCCACCGTGCATCCCTGATGGCGTGTGACCACCTGGTGCTCGCGGTAAGCCCGCGTCCTTGCATCTCGCGCCGTGTGCGATACCCTCGGTAGTTCTTCTGGATCACCGTGGCCGCTTTCGACCTGATAACCTCACTATCGGCACCTCTCTCTGTCTTGTCTGCAGAGTTATCCGTGCCCTCCGAATGTCGATGTCTAAAAATTGAACGACGACTGTGATCTTCCTCATCAGCCTTTGTCGCCATGAAGTCCCCCCGAGCTTCCATACTCTGCCGCGCATTGAGCCTGTTCTGCCGCTGTAATTCGTGATCGCGGTGTCTGTGTTCCTTCTCGCGTTCCTCTTGCACCCTGGCGAGGCGCGCGAACTCCTCGCTAGACGGAGGTTGCAGCGAATCCAGATACTCCTGGTGACTGCGATGAGAGAAGTTTGTGTCAAGGGAGGCCCGGGATTTGATATGTGAGCCGGGAGAGGTAGATGGGGTGACCGGCGGAGACCGAGGGGTTACGGACTGGGGCGGGCCCGGTGACGATGATCGCCTTGGCGGTCGCGTTAGTGACGGCGTTAAGCTAGACGTTGACGTTGCCAGTGCCGGAATAATTGGGCCTCGAGCGTTTTGTGGTGTGGGAGGTTGTTCGGCCATTTTCTCTCCCACTGGATATACTGACAAGACATCACATCGGGCTATCAGTTATGTGTATGTGTCTGTATATGCTTTGGAAGCACCATAATAGCCCGGGCCGGCTCATCAGGCAAGGTCTTCTGTCGGTTCATTGAAGATAAAGGCATCCATCGGTTTCCGAATCCGCCCGGAGATCGATAAGTAAGCAACAGTCTAGCCACAGTTGCACAAATTGGTATTCGGCCACTTCAGCCTACCCAGTGGTGATACATATTTCATGAATATTATATGCCTAGGCACCATAGGTAGGAAATAATAGCCCGCGCGCAGTCAGGGCTTATATGGAGCACGAGCGTCATCGGGTATGCAGTAGAGGGCTACATAGGTACCAACCTTTCGGCATGGTTCAGGTGAATTTTCCCTCTGTCCCTATCACCCCACAGCCCCAAGGTGTGACGTAATTAATAGTAGAGGCTCATGCTATTGTTGGTGAGTCACTGTCTTACGATGGCAGTTCTTACAAAGCACGCCTCCTAGAAGCAAGACAATTAGTGGAGGGGGAAAGGTGGGTTCTACGGCAAAGTCGAGACCAGATGCCGGATGTGGTTTTGGATGTCGCATATAGTTCCCGCGTTGCCTGCCAACGAAGTCTTGGTAGAAGCGAGGATCTCGGAAGCCACGAATGAGCCGACTCTCCGGTAGCAGTTTTGTATGTATTTACCTACCTCGGTACCCGTAGGTAAGGGGATAGGTTTAATACAGTATTATCTCGATAAATTAAGAAATGACTACTTATGGGCTAGGGCCGTAGATGGTTTAATGTTGTTACTTCGCCCAGATTCTCGGGCACCTAAAGAGATATTTAACCTAAGATAGCTTAGGGTAGACCATTATGATTTAAATATATGGTGAGGCCGAGGGAAGAAATTGGGACTTCGCATTAGCTCTTGGTTAGCTCTTCTTCAATTTATCGAGACAACGTGGTAGTACCTAGTATATCTCAAGAGCTAAGGTGTTGGGTTCTCCTTGAGATTCGGGAGTCCGGGAGTCTGGGTTAACAATTAGCTGTAAGTCTTTCGATATACTCTCTTTTACATCATTTCGAGCATCCTGTTAGATCCTAAACAAACATTTTCTCTTGGAAGTATAAATAAAGAACTGGCACATTGAGAGCCGCCTATATACAGCTATACATAGGTAGCTGCCTAATGTATGTAGGTAAGTGCAGGCGGCTATCGATTTCAAAAAATGGGCCGGCTGAGTGCTGCCAACTTCTGGTATACTGTGGTTCATATACTTATAAGTGACTGTGAAATGAGAGCACATTTGCTAAACCACCAGAGGTCGAATAGGGGTCAAATAGCACTCGTTGTAAATCTTGGCGATGAAATACAGTGAGGGTAACACTGTATAAACTTGCTTTAGTACGGGCTTCAACTAACAAACAACCTTGATTAATCGGTTAATTGATGACAGGCCAGGGCAAAAAATTTCAACGCTGCTCACCCACGAACTCATCCTAAGGAATCTGAGCCAACTGTACATCTCACGTTGTGATAATCAATCGGCCTTATCAGAAGCAGCAAAGTTGAAACATTCTTTAGTAAGTACCTGCTGTATCATCCTCACGATGGTCACTATGTCATTTGGGGGCTACTTCGCGACGAGTTGAAGCGAATCAGCACTCTCGCGCATCGCAGCAGCGCCCACAGCAGCGCCCACAGCAGAACCAGTAACAACACCGTGCCCGCTTCACTTCGCACACCGTTGCCTCCCCTGCTATTCCCGCTACCGGTAATGCTGGTACAGGCAGCGTAATGATAATAGCACTAGTTACACTGGACTTGGACATGGACAGAAGATCGCGACACATAACAACAACAATATGACCAGGACGCGCACCGTCAGCTCGCATCCGAGCCAGAGCCGTCTTCAACAACCCAATCTCAATTCTGGTCGGATGAAGCGTCCTCTCGACCCCATCGACTCGAATTATGACCCTCTGAGGTCGAAACGGCCTCGAATAGCAGTCGAAATCCTGGCAAGGCCCAAGACTCTCCCTAAAACGATCGCTGTGCAACCAACCCAAATCCCCACGAGGGTGCAGCAGCAGCAGCAGCAGCAAAAGCCGACAGTAGCGAAACCTGAGAACCCCCTCGTATCCCCCCGACCACCACCATCGCCGCCACCACCACGTCCATCTCAGAATTTCCACCAAAAACAGGCCGAGAAAACTCTCAATACGGCTACAAACTCTCAATCGACCCTTACGAAACATCAATCAAAACTCAAGAATGGCATTAAACACGAGTTGGATAGATTACAACCAAGTGCAGCCGACGCCAGCTCTGCAACAGCGCAATCCGGTCGGAAGCTGCGTTCCCAGGAGGCGACTCGCTTCAAGAGTGAATTGTCGGCGTATTTCCCCGATTATGATGAAGTAATCGGCAATGATCCTAAAGAACAGCGTAAGTGTTTGACATCTGAAGGCCAATTCACCCCCCCATTGCACCTCCTGTGCTACTGAAGTAAACATCTCACTTGACTCGTCTATCATCCGTGCACCTCGGTTCGAATAGGCGATTGCTCACACTGTGCAGACATCCTCAATCTTGATACCCCTATTATCATTATCGATACCGACACCAGCTTTCCCCAAGATGACCGACCTCCGCCTCCACCTCCACCTCCAGATGCGGAGTTGAGTCGTCATGCCCAACGACCCCACTCTTCTCTGAAAACGAGTGCACAAGGCCCAACATCGATACCCGTGCGGCACTACGGCCATAGCCTGTTTACCGAGCTGTCCGACTCCCAGCGAATCGATTTCGCCTTTCTTGAGGCAAGATACAATGGCAACAATGTCGAGGACCCCTTACCGGACTCCTCTTTCCAACCCGCTCACAAGAAGGCCGAGAGGCTCGAGAAGTCGATCCGAAACACCGAGAAGGGCCGCGCACAACACGAGAAGGATCAGGTCATTCGACTGCTCAACGAGCTGCAAGGCCATGACTGGCTGAGAACTATGGGCGTCAATGGGGTCACCGAGAGTAGAAAGAAGACATTCGAACCTGCGCGAGATCACTTCATTAAGGGTTGCCAAGCGATCCTAGAGAAGTTTCGATTATGGAGTCAAGAGGAGAAGAAACGCAAACTCGAGAAGGAGCGCGCTATGGCGGAGGAGGCTGAGCAGCAGCAGGACGAGGAAGAGAAAGAAGAGGAAGAGGAAGCCGATGAAGACGGAGACGGCTCGGAAAAGGAGCAAGATGAAATGAAGGGAGGCGGACGGGAGGCGGATGAGGGTGTGGACGTGTGCAAACAGGAAGAGGAGGAGATTTCCGACAGCGTCAGCGACGGCGACCCTCCCGACTACAGTGATGTTGACGCGTCCATTGCGAAACAGCTTAACGAGGAAGCTTCTGCGCGAGCCAGTCTTACGGCATCAGACATCAAGCGATGCCGGGGTGGGCTTCCCACGTGGTCGCCAGAACGCTATGTGGCTAAGGAGTTCACTTCTTTCTTCGCAAAAAGACATCAGCGAGACGCGGCACTCAATAACAGACGACGCAGAGGACGTACGGCGATGGCTTGGGGTCATCCAGTGCCAGATACCCCTGACGCCGACTTCGAACTGCCGGAAGAGTATCGTGATGCAGAAACCCTGAAGGCGCATGCCAGACAGAAACGGAGAGCCAGGCGCGAAGGCAGGCATGGCTAGGGGAGCTTGTAACACGGTATGCTCACATCTAGTAATACTTGTTTGCGCCTTGAAGTTGGCGACTGCAGCATAAGATACGGATGGGTTGGTATGGGGTTATGGTTCGGAGTTAGGGGTCGTTTATGGGTCACCCGGGTACATACTATGTAGGTTTCATGGGCTGGGCGGCCCTTGTGATTTAAGATGCGGCATGGCGTATAGACGTATGCATAGATGTTTTTGTTAGCGGACCGCAGTCTAAGCGAATGTATACCCCATTGTCAGTACTTCCAGTACTCTCCATGAATGTCTGCATGTGCATCGATATCATGAACCTCGACGATACAGAGGTACCGGTCGACAGATGTAGCTGGGGGAGCTACCGGGTACCTTACGCGGACTGGAAGGAAAAGGCTTCACCGAGTCAGGTACCCGTGTACCTAGGCTCCTTACGTAATCCGCTAACTACTTTGATACCTGGGTACCTAGGTACCAACTACCAACCAGCCTTTAACCCGCCAGCGTGAAGTCAACTTGGGAAGCTCCTCCGCCGCGCGCGAGATACAAGCAAGCTATTCACTTTATCTCTTCATATCGAACCTTTACCAACGCGGCCCTGCCATTTTAGATTCTTCCACACTTCTCGACCCAGTACCCGTCGGGAGGTATAAGCCGCCTTTTTCTCTAATCAGGGCGCCCGTCAATTCTGCCATACCGACTTCTGGCAAGCTATCTTCTGAAACCCAATCCGGGCCAGCGAATCTGCGTTTTCGCCCTACCTACATCTACGCCTCCATCCTCGTTTGGACTCGGCCGCCTTGACCTCGACACCCAGCCGCGCGCGCATCCTTCTTTATTTGATATTCTCTTCGCTGTCGATATTTGCTCAGCTCTCCGCCCACGGTATCCACGAACTTTGCGCCGCGTGAGACCGCCGCTATCACCCATGACCGCGCAGCCTTGATGCGATTACGGCTTCGCCAGCGCCCAAGATGCCTGGTGTCGTAGAGCCGGAGCCTGCGCCCGAAGTGGACGTGAACGCTCTTCCGCCCGCAGCCGAGCTTCCTGTCGACAACACTCCTCCACGCTCTTACGTGGTCTTCAAGCAGTCGGTCGACCTCGAGATCGATTTTCGGGACAAGGCCGTCTTCGGAACATCCAACCTCACCATCGCGCTCACTGGCGATGTGTCGGAGGTCTTCATCGACGCTCGACAGTGCGATATCGATGTCAAGAAAATCAGAGTGTCCAACTGCGAAGTAGAGGCATCATATAAAGACCCGTGCGACTGGATAAAGACGCCGGATAACTACCGATGGTCCGCCGCGCAATGGGGTATTAGGAAAAGCCGCATGACGCCGCTCTTACACCACAAACGCACGGAAGTCTCCGCGTTGGACCACGACATAAAGTGTTGTACGCCTATCCATGGTAACGTCCGCGTGCAACTTCCGAGCGGTAAGGATATACGCCTGAAGAATAGAGACGCCAACAAGTCCGACCCGACAGACCACAGTATCAACCCTGATGACTCGATATCTATGTGCACGGTGAGCGTCCCTTTCAGGCTTCGAAATTCTGCCGACGGGTTGCATTTCGTCGGCGTCGAGGAGGCCGACTCTCGATATCCACATGTCTATACGCGCCACTCTTCTGAGCCCGGAACGGCATGCTCCATCTTCCCGTGCATCGATGACCCTGGAAGTCGTAACTCGTGGAAGATCTCCATTACCTGTCCCCGTACCGTCGGCGACGCTTTCCATCAGGCACTTGCTACGCAACAGCACTTTAAGAGCTCCACCGTTGCAAATGGGAGTCGCAAGAGGAGACACGGCGAAGATGGGCCCGCACGCTCCCATTACTCGCTTACGGAAGAGGACAAGCTACTGGAGATGACTGTCGTGTGCTCGGGGTTCTTGACTAATGAGACGATCACGGAGGACGAGACCAAGAGGACCATGACTTTCGAGATTGACAAAAACAAGGCGGCGAAGCACGTGGGTTTTGCCGTGGGTCCGTTCGAACACGTTGACTTATGGTCCGAGTTCCGAACTGAGGAGGACGATGTGAAGCTTGGCGTTAGCGCCGCCAAAGTCCATGGATACTGTCTCCCAGGCCGAGCTGAAGAGGTCAGAAATACATGTGCTGCCATCGTCACGGCGGTAGACTATTTTGTCCTCACCTTCGGCCGGTATCCGTTTGAGAGCTACAAGGTCTGCTTCGTTGACGACATGGTCGAGGATACAGTCTCCTTGTGCGCCTTTTCGCTCTGCAGCAGCAAGCTTCTCTACCCCCGAGAAATCGTTGACTTCGAGGTCGACACTATAAGGATCCTCGTCCACGCCCTGGCAAGCCAATGGTTCGGAGTCAATGTCGTACCCAACCAGAAATCGGACATTTGGCTCATTGTGGGCATAGCATGGTTCATGACGGACCAGTTCATCAAGTTTCTATGTGGGACCAATGAATTTAGGTTTCGAATGAAGGAGCGGGCAGACAGACTTGTCCAGATCGATCTCGGTCGTCCATCGCTCCAGGACCTTGGCGAACACCTCTACCTGGGTGATTTCGAAGTTGAATTCATGAACCTGAAGGCGCCGCTCGTGCTTTTCATTCTCGACAGGCGACTTTCCAAATCATCCAGCTCGGCGGGTCTTACGAGAATCATATCCAAGATGGTTGGCAAAGCCAATACAACCGTGCAAGCATCCGACGAGGTGTTGATGTCGGAGCATTTCCGGAAAGCCTGCGAGAAGACGGGCGGGAGCAGGTTGGACAGCTTCTGGAGCCAATGGATCACTGGGTCTGGCTGTCCCCGATTTGATGTTTACCAGCGGTTTAATAAGAAGAGACTATGCGTGGAGATGACCATTCGACAAGTACAGGACATCGCGGCAGCAAAGAAGAGGCCCCTTCTCAAAGAGGATTTCTGGAGGGAGGTGAGGGAAGAAAAGAACGAGGTGTACGCCGCGGAGCTGCATCACTGCTTCACTGGTCCTATGACGATTAGGATCCACGAGGCCGACGGCACGCCCTACGAACACATAGTAGATATCCGGGAAGACCAGGCCAAGTCCGCGAAATTTGAAATCCCGTACAACACGAAATACAAGAGACTTAAGAGGAATCGACGTCAGCGGGAAAGGCAAATGGCCGGAAATGCCAAGGGCAATGAGGATGGTCAGGAAGAAATGCAGCAGGTCCACTTTCTTGGCGACGTTCTACAGCACCCGGACGAGATGGACGAATGGAATCTTAGGGACTGGGACGAGGAGACAGAAGCCAAGATGGATCAAGAGTCTTACGAGTGGATCCGCATGGACGCCGATTTCGAATGGGTCTGTGACATGAAGACCAACCTTCCGCCGTACATGTACGTTTCCCAACTGCAGCAGGATCGCGACGTCGTTGCACAGCAAGACTCGATGCTATATCTCGACCGGAGCTTCCCTCAAGTGGGCCCGCACCCCCTAGTCTCGACAATCCTCACCCGGACTATTGTGGACAAAACATACTTCCACGGGATCCGTACGATGGCGGTCGATGTGCTTCCCCGACACGCTGTGAAGAGCCTGAACTGGATAGGACTGGTTCATCTTCAAAAGACGTTCCAGCACTTCTTCTGCCGCCCGGGGACATTTACGCCGCGGCCTAATAACTTCGCAGACAAGAGACAATACTTTGTGCAGCGCGCCATTCCAGAAGCAGTTGCTCGCGTTCGAGGAGACGACGGACATTGCCCCAGGGAAGCACGGCGGTTCATTCTCGAGCAACTCCAGGCAAACAACAACTCGGATAATGTCTACTCTGATCAACTCTACATTTGTAGGTTGATAAAGGCTCTCGCAATATGCCAGATCCCGGATGAGAAGAAAGCTAAACAGAACATGTCTATGTCTATGACGTTCGGGGACGCCGATGACGAGGAAGAGCTGATTGATACGGAGCCTCAAGAGTTTCGAGAGCTAGCCCGCGACGAAATCGAACGGTATCGCAGGATGGACGAATACTCGCCGTCTTATCAGAACTGCTTCACCGTCGCGGCTCTCGAGGCTCTCTGCCTATTAATGAAAGCGAAGATCATACCTGCTAATCCAATCGTATTCCTACAATATCTCCAAGACGGCACCGCTGATCTCGTTCGCATAAAAGCCTGCGAGTCGTTGGTAGAGCTCGGGATGCTGAAATCCCCATCCTTCCTTCGTTTCTTTCTATCGTTACTCAGTACGGACACTTCTCCGTTCGTCCGGGACCGGCTGTTCAAGGTTCTGTGTCGTGGTCTCGCAGGTGTTGCGTTCGGGGAGCATGTGGTAGAGGACAAGACGCCGCAGCAGCCAGCGGAGGATGGCCTGATTGTGGAACAAGAGAGCACGGACTTGGAGGCAATACAGAAGAAAAAGGCCCGCAGGGAAGACTTGACATCTGCCCTGGCAGCTCTAAAGGGCGAGTTCAGAGACGACGAACAGTTGCCAGAAGCTATTTGGAACGCTTTGGACTCTCCAGTCTTGTCCGTCGCGGAACGAATCAACCTGCTAGAGTTGTGCTCTATCCTAATCGACGAAGACTATTCGTTCCCGGTCACGTTCAAATACCCGACATACTGGACCGTGGCACGCGGTGAAAGAAGCCGCAACAAGTGCGTTGTCAACTTCAAGCGACATTTTAGGACGAGGTCTCGCAAGAAGTATGACACCCCAGCGCCACCGCCGCCCCCGAGGCCCGAACCCAAACGGACGATTACTCTAAACCTCAATAGAGCTCCTAGCTTGAGCAGTGGGAAGCCCTCCACGCCTCCCGTTTCCGAGCCTGCGGCGCCACCGGTCGCTGCACCGCCAAAGGTTTCCGTTCCTAGTGCCGCAGCGAAACCAGCTCCCGTTGCGCCGAAGGCACCTGCACCGAAGGCCTCAGCCAGTGCCGCGAAGCCTCGGATCGCCACTCCCACAATTAGGACCGGAAGTCCATCCACTACCGGATCGCAAACTACCGGATCGCAGACTACCGGATCGCAGACTACCGGATCGCAGACTACCGGATCGCAGCGTGACAGCATTTCTGTCCAGACACCTTTGCGGCCTACTGTCGAGCTCCCGCAAGCGGAGTCCAAGGCTACTGCTCTTAAAACCAACGGAAACGGCACGTCATCGCTTCCGAAGGTTCCCAAGCCGCCGAAACGCGCCAGTACCGAGAGCGAGAGTGGCCGTCCTACTAAGATTGTCAAGCTCAACACCTCGAAAATCCCAATTAGCGCCCTGGAGCGCCTCCAGAAGTCTAAGCCGAGGAAACTGGTGAAAGTCAAATTCAACGCTTGGGATAAAGTACGGCGACGGCCTAGCCCGCCGGCTTCTGGTTCGATCCGGGCTACTCCTAAGAACCTCACGGAGCAGAAGCCGAGCAACGGCCCGCGAATTCCAGGCAGCCCTTCGTCTCCCGCAGCGGCAATTCCGAAGAACAACACTATGCCTTCCTCATCCCCGACTCTGACCGCCTCGCAGGCATCGAGCACACTCTCCTCCACCTCCAAAACATCGCAGACACTGTCGCAGCAGTCAAGCAAGGACGTCAAGCCGCGGAAGCCACTCCCGGATCCGTCTCGGAAGCCCCTCCCCGATGTGCGCAAGCCGCTACCGTCTGCGCCGCATCACCCTCCGCCGTCGGCATCTCATTCTCAGCCTAAGGACGCCTCTTCAGCTTCTGCACCAAAGGCGCCTACAAAACTCAAGATCAAGATCAAGCCTTCTTCGCAGCAGTAGTGTGAAGGTGGCATTATACCGAGATCTGATGTTCGTTTTTGGAAGCTTAGCCCCGGACGCGTCGCTGGAGTCCGATTCGTAATCAGTTCTCTGCTACGGAGATCGTGCGACGGGATTGGTTGGTTTCCGTGATCCCCCGACTTCATCCTAGGTTGCCTCGGGCTCACGAAAACAAAGATGCACGAAGTGTGGTACGCGTTTGAATTTGCATAGCATCGGCGTTTACGGTATGAGGATTTTCCACACATAAACAAGAAAAAGCGCGTCGATTTACGGTTGGCGGGCCCAGAGTCTAATCCATAGACGGCCCACCGTTAACTGTGACCTTATTTATTTATTAGTGGTTAGTGGGACGGATTCGCACGCACCACAGGGCGTTCCTGCTTGGTAGTAGGGCTTGTTGTATAGTAATACCCCGTATAGTGCGGTTCGGATTCTGCGGATGAGCAAATTGTCAATACAGAAGAAGAGATTTGAGGTGTGAGAGAAAGACGCAACGGTGATCTGAGTACGCTCCGACGCCGCCGATGATAATGCGAGTCCGCATCTCCTTCGTTGACGCTCGCTGTATCGGAGACGTCTTTTTCTTTTATCCCTTTCCCCGATCCAACTTAAGCCTATATGCAAACTTGGTTCGCTCGCCATGCTCCGCTATGCGTGATTATGCTATTTCATCCGTGTATGCTTGAAATCCAAATCGCTCTCGCTTGCGACCATGCCCGCGTGCCACGCATGCCCTTCCGACGCAAAATAGCAGAATATCGTAACCGTGGGGGGGGGGGGGGGGGGGGGGGGGGGGGGGGGGGGGGGGGGGGGGGG
>QJNV01000184.1:0-117431 GCA_004155935.1 Monosporascus sp. GIB2
CCAAATATTTTTTTTTCTTTGAGGAAATACTAATAGCACGTGTTCGACAAGGTGCCGTAGCAATGGGTTTGCCAAGGGAAGAGGCCCAACGCATGGCCGCTGTGAGCGTAAGTGACTCTGCACGTTCCAATCCATCCTCTCGGCTCTATTTCGCAAGAGCAAGTGCTGTTCATGGAACAGCCCTCTGGGATCCTACGGCCTCTCCAAATTTATTCCTAGATTATTTCACGGCATCAACAAAAAATTTGCTGATTTTATCCGGTGCAGATGCGTGGTACTGCTGGTTTGGTCTTGAACGGGTATGTACAAGAACTCCCCTCAATTCGAGGCACTAATCTACCTACTACCTACACTTCTAAAATACCCTACCATGTCCTGTTCCCTCAGCAAGCGCTGCTATATTTGTGAAATAAGTCTCATTGCATTCTGTATATGGGTCCTCTTATCGTTCTCTAGTCAAAACAAGCAGCTCTTCGACTTCAAATATGGTCTCGCTACAGGTTGTTAACAAACTGGCAGAGAACACCCTGCACTGCTCCGAGAGAAGGTGAGTGTACCTGGCGGTTGTACCATTGGTGGCCTACTTGTACTCGAGGAAGGGGGAACGCGAGGCACCATTTCGAGAGCCGTGAGAGAAGCCACTGTGGTCGCGAGTCAACTTGGTCAGGGACTTCAAGGGGTCAATGGGACGAGGTTTCCTCAAAAATAATTCGTCCCCATAGGGGCCTCTTCCGTACAGGCACAGGAGAATAACTTTATCGTCATAGCCAAGTTATCTGCAGATATCCATGCCTCAAATTTCAGAGCGACGCGTGCAAACGAACACGGTAACATATGGGGCCCAACTCTCCGCAATGTTCATATCTACTCTGCTACATCGCGCAGTTCTCATCCCTTAGAAGGATAAACTTAAGTCATGTACCGACGGTGCGGTGCAAGAGGTATCATAAAAGCCACCTGAACTCCAAAAGCAAGTCGTGTGTGTTTGGTACCACCAAGCGCAATTGTCTGCCATCCTAACTTAAGTATCACCGATTCGGATCTTCTTGCCCGAAGGACCGTCTTCTGCCTTGGCTTCTTTGTCTAGCTTTCTCTTGCCGTTTGCAATGGCGGATGTTGACTCGATGCGATCAAGAATCTTCGCATATTCCCATTCAACATTTTCCACCGTCTCATTTAGCTTAAGGATGCGCTCGGTGATTTCGAACTCTCCTAGAATGGTGGCATTACGACGGTAGAGGCGCTGCTTCAGCAGCAATCTCCACAGCGTATACACCTTCTTGTCGCCTTTTGAAGCTACCGGGTTCTTAGATCCGGAGGAATCGGCTCGCGGGCGGACGGAGGCCGGTAGTCGTGACATGAGATGCATCTCAACAAGTCGGGAGAATTGCCGCGGTGCAATCTTGTGCCTCACCCGCAACTTCTCCAAAGCATCAATGTCGACAATCGTGCCGGTTGCTGTATGCGATTGGTGGGTTAGCGTAACCCCTGTGTCGTTGCGCAAGATACCCCCCTTCTCCGGTATGGGAACATCAGTGTTGATTTTGAGGTTCGCAAAATCCGGTTCGTTTCTGCGAAGATACCTCATGTCGCAGATGTCCCGAAGTAGATCAAAAGCTTCATTAGGATCCTCAACCGTTACTTCCTTGGCTGAGATATCCTTCATCTGGACTTCGAAGATAGTGCTATAAAGCATTGACCCTGCACCTTTTCCTTGGAAAGGGGGGAGGATGACGAACTGAGATATCCTCGCACGATGAGGGATGTCTGTTAAGGGAAGGTCTCTCTTGGGAAGTTCCCAAGAGTCATTCGGGGGAGCGTGAAGAGCCGTTACGTCAGATCCAGGCGTCACGGGAGGCGTAGGTTGCTGAAACATCCAAAAACGGTAGACGGTCGAGTAGCCTTGGAAGATGTACTTGCTCTTCACCTCAGTATCGGAATCTGGATTTTTCTTGTATAAGAAGTAGACGGACCACCGGGCGAGGGAGTACTCGGGCTCGTCGTTTCCATCGGCGTCCTCTCCAATGTAGGACCCACCCTCCACAAATAATAGCACGATGATCTGGATACGCTTGACTAGCTGCTTGACGGCTGAGTCGGCAAGATTGCCCTGCCAAACTTCGTATACGTCGCCAGCCTTGTTGAAGGTCTTGACGAGTCGTCCCGGGGGAGTCCATGTATCCGGGAGAGATCTGACTGCTAGCCGGAAGTCGTGGTGTTTCTGGAAAGCAACTAGAAATTACAATAAGTCAGCCCGGGATTGGGAATGAAGGTCCACGAGGTGGCTGGGAGCAAACCTCCGGGCAAGAAGTCTTTCATAACCGCCGACACATCGGTAGCCTCGATATCACCAACGCGGGCAAATTTCTTCGAGGAGGATACGGAAAGGTTCGGACGTAAATCGCTGGCGTTGTACTGCAAATTGATCTTCAAGCCCTTGTACCCAAATATGCGCTCCTCATCGCCGAAGAGTGGGTATGTAAACTTAGGATGGAAGGACGCGATTTTGTTAAGGCTGTCATCGTCGATTGACGGCTCGACAAGCGAGATGGTCAGCGCGTCGCTCGCGTCAACAGTCCCTATCACTTATCAGCCGTTGAGGTTCCTCAGCAACACCGCCGTTGGGCTGCATACACTCGTCGTCCATGATGTCGAACGAATTGTGCGTGGGGAATACGCTCTCGGAAGCTACAGTCTCTTCAAATCCAAGTCAGCCGCGAGAGGGATCCGGGACTAGTTACTAATAGTTGATCAGAGCGATGATGAATGACCGAATTGTGTAGAATACAAAGCTCGGGAAGAAGCGTGAAGGTAAACTGGTGTTGATAGAGGGTGAAATTTGGCTGGAAGTTTGGGAATAGAGGACGAACCCAAGAAGGCTTGACGTATGGTGGCACAGATACAAAATACACACTGTATAAGGACCATTAATCTACGCGACTGAGGAACTCGCCCGTCGCGTTAAGAAGGCGCAAATTCAAACTGGAGTAATGCGATTGGTTCATTGATATGTACTAAGAAAGATACCTGGGGCCCCACCTAATGAATTGCCCTAGCAATGAATACGGATTTTCACCAAAATGCGCGGTATATAAAACTGAATAATGCAAGATACAGTTAGGTTCAAGCCATATTTTCCTAGCTGAGCCAAATACACAAAAATCATTACACGATATAATTCGCACGACAGATACTATACCCAGTATCTTGGAACACGATGATTAATCGGTGGTTTTCACGATTTAGGATAGATTATATACCTTAGTCCCGTAGAGCCTCACATAAAACTGAATAATAAATTAACAAAAATAGTTAAAATAGAAAGGAGAATAACGTCTCACACTACCGAGCGAGCCAAACTACCGAGCGAGCTAAGATTTCTAACCTTTTAACCTTCCAACTTTAATTATAAATTTTTTAATAATAATAATATAAAACGTCTTATAAAAGAGGCTAGAATAAACTTAGCTATCCAGGCTAAAAAACGAAACTCGAAATTTACCTTTAAAAAGTTACATTCTATTTATATTATCCTCGAATCGATTTTAAAAGCCCGATATTACAGTCGATACGCCCGAACTGATAATATCCTTAATTCGCAAAAATTAATGCCCATTGAAAAAATATCGATTATCGACTAAATTTTTAACCTAAATACGTAAACGATTTCTATTCGGCTTTAATATGTTAAAAATATAGCGAATTTACTATTTACTTAATACGTTGTTATACATATCGACGTTAATTAAGTATCGAACTTTATTAAATAATAATAAAAATTTTAAATATATTTATATTAAAAAATCGACTATAAAAAATATTTTACGAAACTTTAAAAATATTTAGTAAATAATTTGAGCTTATTTAAATTATTATCGCAAAATATAATATTATAAAAGAGATTATTTATAATTTTAATAAAATCGTATTCGAAAATGAATATTTAAATACGATTTTTATATAAAATATTAATAGGTTTAAGCTATATTTTCTAGGCTAAGCTAAATATACGAAAATTATTATATAATATAATCGTACGATAAATACTATACCTAATATCTTAAAATACGGTATTTACTTAATAATTTTCACGATTTAAAATAAATTATATATCTTAATTTCGTAAAACCTTACTTTTTAAAACGTAATTACTAGTAAATTTCAACTTTGATAAACTTTATACCCGTTAATTTTACGATTCGGTATAATTATATAATATAACTTAAAAAGCGTAAAATTTTACGGGGTAAACCTTAAGGATAAATTTTAAATACGTATAAAAATTTTATAAACTTTTACCAATTTTACAATTCGATCATTTTATAACAACTTTTTAAATTATTATTATTATTACAATTTAATATATAACAAAATTTGCATATAATATTAATAACCCGTACTAATAAAATTTTAAACAAAATCGTTTTATTTAAAATAATTAAATTTTATAAAATTATTAAACGAATAAAAAATATTAATAATTTTATTAGCTTAAATAATATTTCCTAAAAAAATCGTATTTAATTATTAATTTTCGGATACGATTTAATTTCCGAAAATAATACTAGCTAATCGTTATTAGAACTTATACCAAAAAATATGGCAATTATAAAGAAACTGTTAGAAAAATTAAAAAAGGAAAAAAAACGGTTAACAAGTACTGAATTTCAAATTTTGAAACGTTGTGAAAAGTATAACCGATAGTTTGCCCGGCTGCTCCGGGTAACGAAATCACTTTAAAATACCGACGCGAATCGACGTAAATAGGAGCTGCGAAACAAGGCAGCCTGAAGTCGCCTATGAGAGGGATCGGTTTAGTAAAACCTAGGAATTAAGATACCAATCTATCATTTTATCTAATTTTGTCTACACGGTCACGTCTCCTTAAAGGAGAATGCGATCTTTATAAAAGATATTATAAAGTTAATAAAATTATTAATATTTTCCATTTATTTAATAACTTTATAAAATTTAATTATTTTAAATAAAACAGTTTTGTTAAAGATTTTACTAATACGATGTTAGCAGTTACAGTGATTAAATGTAATAATTTAGTATAAACTGTGTGTTAATGTTAAACTAAATTAAAACCGTCTGGGCTAAGCTTTTATTACGTATTTAAATCTATGCTTAAAAAGTTTTTTCCAGATAAAGGGTGTCTTAGACTATATTTTACAGTTTAGCCCATTAACCGTAAGCACTTTAAAGTACTAACTGCTAACACGCCCTTTTGCTTTAAGTGGTCTCGGTTATTAAATCCTCGAAAATAATTAATTATGTTTTAATTTGTTAAGAAATTAATCCCTTATATTAATTAATTTTAAATACTTATATCCTTTCGAATCGTAAGTTCGCTACGAATATCTCGAAATTAGCCTTATTTAATAGCTTTATAAACTTATTTGCTGGGTTATTTTTATTTTTAATATATTAAAAATAGATATTTTCTTTTTGTACTTTCTACCATACGTAATGGTATTCTAATTAAATATAACGCTTTTTTCGAATTATCTATATCTTTATTACCCATTTTAGCATACCTATACTATTTTTCAAAATAGGAATAAGGTCTTTAAGTATAAGCTTTAGCTTTATTAGGAAGTTCTTAATCCTAATTACCTTCGCTACGGCTATTCCCGCCTTTACGTATTTTACTTTAATAGTATATTTAATAATAATATCTTATACTTTCGATAACTATAAAATAAATATTTTAATTAAGAAAAATACGTAACCTATAATAGACTTAACTAACTTACTATTTGTAAAACGTATATTTACTACTTCGAATAAGTTTAAATCGTTATATTTCCGGTGCGAATATTTTTCCTCTAATTTTCGGTACCGAAAAAACAAATTTATAGTATCGTTTAAAAACTATAACAACCTTTTAATATATTCTTAATACTTAGATAACGGATTACTTATGAACCTAATCTAAGTTAACGTTGCAAACGTTATATCCAATTTTATTAATATAATTAAAAAGGTTGAATTTCCTTATAAGACTTACGTATTCGTAAATATTTTTTTTGTTAATTACGTTTTCGAATTTTATTACGTGCTATAAGTAGTTTTTAATAAATAACATAAATTAATATCGTATAATATTTAATTTTAGTAATTTTAAAACGTTTTTAATATATTATTATTAGTTTAATTTAACGTTTTTAATAAGTAAAAAACGGATAATTCGTACGTCCAAGTATTAATCCGTTTACTTTAAATCCTTAATAAATACGTTTTTAATAATTCTGTTAATAATACTTTTTAAACGTTAAAGGTTAGGTCCTATAAGTAGGAAATCGTTAACATATAAGAAAATAACGTCCCCTAACTTATCGTTATGGTAAATCGTATTATCCGAAATTAATGAACGAATATTTTGTTTCGCTAATATCCCTTTAAATTTTTTTTACTAGGTAATTTCGGTTTACTTTAAACTATATAAAAGGTTTAATAACTTGATTATTTTCTTAAAATAGAATTAATAAGCCTTCTTATTTTTTAGGTACGTATTAAAATATTTTTTTAATATAGGGAATTGCTTTATATAAATATTTTTCTTTAGGTTACTATTTAGGCAAATAACAATAAAATCGATTTATAATATTTGTTAACCTAGGGTTACAGTTATTATTATTAGGATTTTTTAGTACACAGCTTTTATAATATTAGTTATAATCTTATTATAATTAATTCTTTTTCGTTAAGCAAATCCTTTAACGTAGATACGGGCCTTGTATTTCTTTAACTTTTTAATAGACGAATATTTCTTTCTTAGCACCTATTTAGCGTCTACCAGGTATCTATGTACCTTATTATTTATGAAACAGAAGATTCTATGCTATAAGCTTTTTTTTTAATTTTAATAAAAATAGTTTTAAGCCATATTTCGCGTTGTAAGCCTTTTATTATTATTTTTAATAACGGGCCGTTATCTATTATAACGTATAGCCTGTAGCCGTTTTTATCGTTGGCATCAATTAATAATAAGTAAAAATGGAAGGGGTACGGGTACGGGTCGTACGAGTACGGGCCATCTTTATCGGAATTATCGCCTTTTTAGATTAAAGCTAGTTTTAGCTTACGTATTAATTTTAAGGCTTTGTTCGGAGTTTCTAAGGCGTATAGTTCGAGTATTGTCTTCTTTGGCCGTCCCTTTTTTCGCTTAATTTACTTAATTTCCTAATCCGTATTATTCTTTAAAGCGACGTTATAATCTTTATTTCTCATTTTAACGCCCTGCTTTTAGTAGTATTTTAAACGTTTTTATATGGGCTATAGAAATAACCGAATCATATCCTTCGAGTTAAAGGATTATCTTAGTTTTTTTTTTAATTTTTATAAATAGTAACGTATAGTATTATTAATAATTTACTACTCTTTAATAATTATACCTTATAATTATATATACCTTAATAACTTAATAATATTTTTTTTGCTTTACTGACTGCTAATTTTTTTAATCTAATCCTGTAACTTTTATCGATTAGCACTATATACCGACTGATAAAAATGTAAAAGTAATTATTGTTAAACTTGTAAAACCTTTTAAACTTAAATTCGAACGCGTTTTCGAAATATTTAATTACTATTCTATCTTTTACTATTAATTATTTAATTTTATTAACGGAATACGTTATAATTTTCATTATAGGGCCCTAAAACTATATTAATATCTTTATTTACCTTGTAATTACGCGTACTTTATCTTAAAGAAATTATATACTACGCTTTGTAACTCCGTTTTAATCTTAGTTATAAGCGTTAAAAAATACTAATTTAATACCCTCCATTACGTAAAAGTTCTTAATCTTTATTACGCCGAATTTCTTTCTACTATTAAGATGTAAAATTTATATTATTCATCTTTTACTTTCCATATTTAAAGGTAATATTTTTAAACGCTTAATTATCCGCGTAATATACGTATATAAGCTTTTTTAAACCTTATTTGTAATTTCAAATAAGTAATACTTTTTATAACGCAATAAGTCGTTTATAATAAATTTAAAATAGCTGTTATTTTCAATATTAATAAGTTTAACTAAATCTATGCTATATTAAATAATTTCTCCTACATATGTTACTTTCTTTTATAAGTTAATAAACAGTATTTTCTGTATTTTTCTTTTGTTGCATATTTTATAGGGAAACGATTTTATATTGTTAGGGTTTAAATCCATTCCTATAAACCTTTTAATAGTTCAAATTAATTGTTTAATATAAAGGTAGTAAAGGCGGCGGTGCTAAAAAATAATTTTCTTCATAATTTCGTTTATTATAAAAACCTTACCGTTTCTAAGTGCCCTTAAAAGGGTTACTCTTAAGTCGTTAACTAGGTTACCGCCGTTTTTCTCACCGAATGGCCCCCTTAACCCGTATCCCTATTAATAATTACCGTTTAAAAACTTTGAGCTCTTAAAAATAAACTTTAACTTCTTATAAAACCATAAGAAAAATCCTTTACGGGAAACGTTAATAATTAACAATTTAGTCCTATTAGGGCTAATTAAGGTATTTTTATTTAAATAACCTTTCTTTTTATAAAATATCTTTTTAAAAATATCTTTAATAGAAAATCGCTAATATATAACGTATACTTTATTATAACCTCGTTATTTTTTCCATAAAAACCTTTCAAAAGCCACTTTATAATACTGATAAAAATAACAATTATAAATTCTTTATCTGTTATAATATAAATTTCTTTAAACCTAGTATCTAATATTAAATTCTTTTTAAAGTCGCCAACATTATTAATAATATTAACATTTATTTTTAAATCTTAAAATATCTTATTTTATTGTTTTTTATAAATAAATACATATGTAATAATATAACATTATTTATAATTATTACTTTAATTACTTTAAAGCAGTTAGCTACTTATAGCTTAATAAGCTTAATTACCTATAGTTTAATTTTAATAAAATTGTCAATTGCTATAACTTTAACGCGATTAATCACCTAAAGTATAATACTTTCAGTCGTCTGCAACTGTAACTTAGGACAATTAGTTCTCTACAGCTTAAGGCTCTAAGTTGCCTATAACTTAAGGCGTTTAAAGCTTTTAATCTTTATATAATTAGTATAGTTAGCTACTACAATTTCAGTTATTTTAATTACTTTAACGCTTTCGATTATTAAAGCTACGGTGGAATTAACTTTTTAAATTATCTTGCTATATTACCGTATAAGGTTTTAAAGCTATTAATTCTTAATTTAAATACTAAAGGTCTTTCTATTTAATCGGTATAAGTTTTTTAGGCCTTTAAAGATAAACTGCTTCTCGCTGTAATCACTGTTACAGGCGTCACTTTAGGGGTTACAAAAGTTGTTACTTCGGTTATTCTTGCTATTATTACTACTATTATTGCCTTGACGTTAATTACTACGTTTTCTTTTTTTACCTTTACCTTTTTTTATATAATTTAAAGTAATTTTTCGTTATACGTCTATACTTACTACAACTAAAGTAAAATAACTTTTTATTCTTATTCTAAGCGGGTTTGTTATCTTTAAAGTTGTTACCTCCCTTACCTTTCTGTGTGTTAACGAACCGGCCGTTATTATTCTTTTTCTTTTTGTTAATATAGTTATAAAATTCGCTTTTAAAATCGTTAATTAATTACTTAAAAAATATTTATTTACTGCAATAATAACTAAATAATCTTGTATTAACTGCTAACGCGGTTGTGTATAATAATAAAAAAAATATAATAATTTATTTCTCCGTTTTAAATTATATATTATCACCTTTTATTTTCTAGAAAAACTTTTAAAACTTAATAATAAACTGTACTAAATCTCCTTTACCATAAATAACTTTATTAAACTCTTTTTAAAAAAATCTTTACTTAAATTTATCTATTATTATATAAATTCTCTAAAACGTTTTTAACATTTTCGTATCTTTTTTAATATTTATAATTAATTTTAAAAGCGCTTTTTTATAAGTTTTAATAATAACTTTTATTAAACGTAACTAATCCAATTAACTTAACTTTATTCCGTTTTTATAATTAATTATTTTCATTATGAAACTTAAAACATTATTCCAAAACTTTTAATTAATCTAACTTACTAAATAATTCTCTTTATCTAAAGTAAAATCAAAACGTTTTTAATGTAACTTATTATCTCCATTACTGGAATCCTTTTTTTTATTTTTTAGGTTAAGGTCTAATTCGCTAAAACTATTTAAACTACTAAAGCTACTACTATTAAGAAAGCTATAACGGTTTTTCTTCTTCTTTAAGGAACCACTAAAGGAATTTTAAAAAAAACTATTTAAATTATTAATGTTATTACGTACTACTCTCTTTCTCTTAGGTAGCTTGTTTTTTTTATCTTTTTAGAAAATCTGAAAGGTTAAACTTTTTTATAAACTACCTTTTCAATTTCGTTTCGCCTTTTTTTAATAAGTTAATCTCCTTTATATCGTTTTCTAAGGCGATAAATATTTCTTTAAAGCTACTTACTTTAACCTTAAGTAAGGCGTTTTTTAACATCTTCAGTTATATATTAATATTATATAAACATTTAAAACTCCGCGCTTTCTATTATTAAAACGTATTTAATAACTATATTATCATATTTTCAAACCGATCTACTATATCACCGGTTTTTCGGTTTTAAAATTTTAACTTTTCGTCTCATTATTTTAACTTTTTAACCTTATCTTTAACCTGCTAATATCTATCTTTTTATGCCCTAACGTCGCGTTTAATACCAATTATATTAATACTTAAAGAAATAAAAAGCTTATTTAGGTTATCAGTAATTTACTATCTCTGAATAAATGTTTTATATTGGTCGTTTTTCGGCTGCTAAAATAATAAGATTTTTTTTAAAAACGTCCCGAAAGCAGATTTCTTCCTTACCGCCACACTTAATATAGCTTCCTCCTCTTCCTCACTGTAATATTCTTTATCCTAAAAAACGCTCCTATTATAAAAAAGTTCCTATTAGGGAAAAAAATTAAAGAGTCAGGTTTTAATAAACCGCTTTACTCAACAGGAAGCTACCCGGAGATCAATTACTTACTCGCTATCGTCAACTGCTAAACTTTCTCTTATTAGCTAAACGACTCGCTTTAGAATTTCGCGTTTTCTCTGTTAACTTAGCTTTACATATAACTACTTCATTTAACGTATTAAGTTATTAATTAATAATCAAAAAATACTACTATAATAGTAATCATAATAATTAAATATAATAATCTAGCGCAAATTATATATTAATATTAAACTAAACTAAAACCGTCTAAGCTAAGCTCTTATTACATACTTAAATCTATATTTAAAAAGCTTTTTCTAAATAAAAAATATCTCAAACTACATCCTGCAGCCTAGAAAACTAGCCATAAGTACCTCAAAGTACTAACTGCTAACATACAAACTATTAATATCGTATACAAAATTTTATTACATCTTAAACTATAATAGTAATAATAACTTAAAAATTTACCATAAAATAATTAAGTTATAAAACTAATAAAGGCTTATAAAATCTTTTATACGTACTTAAAATTTATTTTTAAAATTTTACGTATCCTAAATATAATAATTATGCCAAATAGTAAAACTAATAAGGATAAAACTTATAAAGGTCGAAACTTATTAGCAATTACATATTATAAAATAAAGCATTACGAAATTAAGATATATAATTTATCTTAAATTATGAGAATTACTAATTAATTATTTTATTTTAAAATATTAGGTATAATATATATTGTACGATTATATCGTGTAATGATTTGCGTATATTTAACTCAACCTGGAAACTATAGCTTGCACCTAGCAGTATCTTGCATAATTTTGACAAAATTAAATTGTTAATATAAGCAGTTAAGGTGATTTTCTAAAAGGGCTTTAATTTATAGCCCTAAGATTATAAGAAACAAAGTAGGAAGCAGCTATATATGGCTGCTCTCCCCCCCCCCCCCCCCCCCCCCCCCCCCCCCCCCCAGTTGCAGATGAGTAGTTAAACAGGAATCAAGACACCAACTCAGAGATCGAGTACAGTACATCTGCTAACAGTTAATAAGATTTTTAATATTAACGAGTATAGTAAACTATAATACTAAAAAACGTAAAAAATTTATATAAATATAATAAAAAATAAAATAAGTTATAATTATTTAGATTGTAAATTTTTAAAGTTAAGTTACAATATTATTTATTATTATAGCGAGGAAAAATTACCTTATATTTTAATATCGCGATAACTTATTATTAGTAGATAATGAAAAAAGTGTATTAAATAATAATGGCTGAGTAATAAATAAACTAGGTCTTAAATAAAATAAATACTTTAATAACTATATTTGTAGACGTATGAAAAATTAGAAACGTTTTTTTATTTTAATAGTTACAAATGCTATTATTTTATAAAATTTAAAAGATAATATATAAATTATAATATTATTACGTTTTATACGCTCGTGTATTATTTGTATTAGCTTTAATCTCATATTATATATATATATTAATATAAAATATTTATTTATTATATATGAAAAACTTAAAATAATCTTATTATACTCATATTACTAATAAAGATTTTCTTATCGGTTTTTCGATACGTTTAAAGCTGTTATAACGTCCGATAATATTAAAGCCGGATTTATAAAAATTAATTTCATTTTATTCGATTTTAATAATATTTTTTCCAAGTTCAATTTTTTTAGATATATCTACGCCGACCGTTTCGCTGTTAACCGCCGCTAATTTTATTTTCCCGTCTGTAATAGCTCTTAAAAATATCCGTAAAGTGATAAGATAAAACTGTTATTTATAAAGTAAAAATTAAAAATTATTAGTATAGCTCGCTGATAAAAATATTTAAGTTAATTAATTTTATAATAAAAAATTACATATTACTTTGATGTAAAACGGTTTTTCTTTAGAAAAAAACGTTAAATTGCGCGAAATGAACTATATTCTAAGCAAATGTTAAAAATTTAAAATTAAAAGTTTTTTAAAACAAGAGATATTTATTAACGTATCCTATAAGCAAACGGAATATATAAGCGAGCGGAAAACTTTTTGGCACCTATTAGCTTCATACTTAATCTACGGAACTACAATATATTAAATTAATTTTAATTAATTCTTTTTCTTTCGCTAATCGTATTCATAGCATTTAAATAAGTGCACGCATTATATTAAAGCCTGTTGCGAATGCCATATTGCTATCCCTTTCTCTTATTTCGTATGCGACGGCTATCATCAACAGTGCGATTTTACTACTACTTTTTTTAACCGTCAAAAAATTTATTTACCGTATATAGTAAGTATTCTTCTTTATTAGAATTGTTTGCTTTAATAATTTTATATACGTAGGATCGAATTGTTGCTCCAATAAGTCCTACGACGCGCTTCAAAACGTGCTCCATAACAAGCCCTATAGCCTTGCCTCACAGCCTTGTAACGCGTTTTACAGCTTTCCAATGCGACGTATTATGTGAATATCTTCTACGTATTAAAGCCGAATAAAAAACGCTCGCGTATATGAGTTAGGAATTTGATCGGGAATAGGTATTTAGTCGGTCGGCTTTAAGTTTTACGGAATAGGAGTAATATTAGCTTAAATGCGTTCGGGGTTAGTCGGTCGCATACGGGTTAGCAAAAGGGAATAGCAATATACGTCCGTAACAAACCTTAATATAATGCGTGTATTTGTCCAAAAGTTATAAATACGGTTAACGAAAAAAAATATAATTAATTAGAATTAATTTAATATATTGTAGTTAAGTAAATTAAGTATAAAGCTAACGAGTGCCAAAAGTATTCCGCTCGCTTATTTGTTCCGTTCGCTTGTGGGATACGTTATATAAAAAGAATAAGCTTTTTTAGTTAAAAAAAAGAGAGTAGTAAAAGAATATAACTAATAACAGTTAAAGATAATCGTCGAAAAAGGGTTACGACGAAAAAACGAAAATATAATATTTACAATAAGCTGGGATATAATGCGCATACTTATAATAAAGCTATAAAAATATTTAACAACGAAGCATCTAATTAATTTTTATTAATTTAATATAACGTACTACATAAGCTTACTAAATATATAAGCTTACCGGATAGTTTTTAAAATATTTTATTTATTTAAACTTAATTAATTATTACTTAATATTAATAATATAAAACGGCTTATTAAAAAAAGTAAAAATAAATTTAGCCGTTTAAGTTAAATTATAAAACCTAAAATTTAATGACACAACATTTAATTTTATTTAAAAAGTTATATATTTTATTTGATATAACCGATATATCGGTAAATCCTCTAAAAACCGATATTATCTTTAATTTGTAAAAATTAACAGCGACCGAGAAAGAATCGGTTATCGATTAAATCTTTAACTTAAATATACTAACGTTTTTTATCCGGGATTAACATGTTAAAGATATGACGAATTTATTATTTATATAACGCGATTTAGAACGTATCAGGGTTAATTAAGTATTTAACTTTATTAAATGGTAATAACAATTCGAAACGCGTTTAAATCGGAAAATCGATTATTAACGGGTACTATGTAAAAATTTAATAATATTTTATAAGTAATTAAAGCTTATTTAGATTATTATTACACAATACGATATTATAAAAAAGGATATTTATAATTTTAACTAAACTGGATTTTTAATAAGGTTTTTTATAGTAACGGGTATAATAATAATTAATGTTAAAAAATGTAAAAATTTTAAAATAAATTTAATAAAAAATAGAAATAGGTTATAATTATTTAAATTATGAATTTTTAAAACTAAATTATATTATTATTTATTATTATAATAAGCAAAATTATTTTCAGTTTTATTTTTAAAACAACTTATAGTTTATAACCGATTAGAAAATTATATAAAATAATAATAATTAAATAATAAACAAATTAAGTTTAAAATAGGTTTAATATTTCGTTTAATATATTCGAACGCGTAGGAAAAAATCGAAACGTTTTTTATTTTCAATAGTTACAAAAATTATTATTTAATGAAATTTGAAAAATATTACGCTAATTATAACAATGTTACATTTTATATATTCGCGTAATTTTTCGTATAAGCTTTAACCTTTTAATATGTTTTTTTTAAAACGCGTTTTTTCGTTATATATTAAAAGCTTAATGGGATATTATTATATCTATATCGCTAAAGAAAATTTTCTTACCGGTTTTTACGACGTATTTAAAGTTACTATAATGTTCGATAATATTAAATCCGGATTTGCCGTAGCTGGTTTCGTTTTATTCAATCTTAATACTGTTTCTTCCAAGTTTAAATTTTCTTTAATTATATTTACGCCAACCGTTTTCCCGTTAATTTCTATTAGTTTTATTCGCTTTTCGTTAGAAAAAAAATTTAAAAATATTATAGAAACAATAAGATAAAAACGTTGTTTATAAAAAGAAGATTAAAAATAATTGAGACAACTCGCTAATAAAAATTATTAAATCGATTAATTTTTTAATAAAGAGGAACTTATTATTTCTATATAAAATGTTTTTTTGAACAGAAATTACTTAATTACACGAAATGAACTATAATTTGAGCAAACGTTAAAAGATTAAAAATAAACGTTTTTGTTAAAAAGAGATATTTATTATATAAAAGAGATAAGCTTTTTAGTCGATAAAAAGAGAGCAATGGAAAAATGCAGCTAATAACTGGTGAAAGTAGTTTTTATAAAAGGGTTACGACGAAAAAATAGAAATATAACGTTTGTGACAAATTCGGATATAATGAGCGTATTTGAAATAAAGTTGTAAATATGTTTAATAAGGAAGAAATCGATTAATTTAAATTAATACAATATATTATTGTTAAATTCTTTAAGTTTGTTATGACGAGGTGCTAAAAACTATCCGGTGAGTTTGTGCATTCGGTAAGCTTATGCTGTACGTTATTATAATTAATTAATTCGAATTTGTTATTAAAAGATGCTAAAAGACAGCTCGCTTGGTAATTTGGCTCGCTTATTAATATTAGATATTAGATTATATAATAATATTTTATAAAAACTCGATGTACGAATTTAATAAAGTATGTATTATTACTTTAACTATTTTTTAAATTAATACAAATATAATAAGTATTATTATTTTTAAAAAAAAATTAAAAATTTAAATCTTGATATTAAAAAAATAAGAATATTATTGGAATAACTTAACAGTAATATTATTAATAAAAAAATAAAAATTACTAGGGTAGCTTATTAATAAAGCTAGTTAAATCAGTTAATTTTCTAATAAAAAGCAACTTAATACTATTATATAAAAACGCTTTTCTTTATGAGAAATATAACTTATTACGCGAAACGAATTACATTGTTAGTAAATATTAAATAATTAAAAAAAAAGAATTTAAAATCATATTTGCTATAATGGAAGTATAAGTTTATATAGTCATGAAAAACGGTAATAGTAAATACTTACGGCTAGTAGCGGCCGAAAAAAGTTATCGTAAAAAGGCTTAAATAAAAGAATGAAAAGGTAACGTTTATAATAAGCCCGAATATAATACGCGTACTTGTAAAGAAGTTATAAACACGTTTAGTAAAAACTAATACGATTGGTTAGAATTGATTTATAGCGTTATAACTGCTTTATTTAAATTTATTATCATAAGATGCTAAAAACGCGCGACCAGCTTATATTAAATATAAGGGATATTAGTTGTTCTTATATTTTCCAAATTGTAAATGCTATTGTACACATATAATAACTTAAAGTAGCTTAGCTTTAGAATATATAAATACTTAATTAAAGGGAGTCTTTTTGTATTTGGGACGCTTTTAGTAACCCTAGCTAGCTGATATACCCCCTTAACGTTTTAAAGCTATAATAACCTGTTTTATCTTTCCTTTGTCGATTAAATCTTTTTAAATACTTAATTTTTTTAAAAAATTATTTATAAAGTATTTCTCGGTCGTTTAAAAACTTAAATAATATCTACCAGTTTTAGTTATTTTTAAAATACTTAAATTAATCGTATAATAAAGCCTTAATTTATTTATTTACTTTCATATTTTTATAAATATTATAATTTATTTTAAAAAAATTATTTTTTTCTGTTTTTTATAGTTAATAATTATGTTTATATATATATCGTAACTTATTTTTTAAAAAGCTAATATCGGTGTTAATAAACTGTATAACTTAATAATTATCGCATTATATGTTTTAATACTTTATATTTAAGATAATTTTAAACTTTTTAATTATTTAAATATCGGCAGTTGGTACTTTGAGGTGCTCCCGGCTGGTGGGTTAGGTTGCAGGATGCAGCCTGGGATACCTTTTGTTTAGAAAAAGCTTTTTAAGCATGGATTTGGATATATAATAGAAATTTGGCTTAAACGTTTGTAATTTAAAGTAATATTAATATATAATTTGCGTTAAGTTATTGCATTTAATTATTATAATTATTAATATGGTAATATTTTTTAGTTATTAATTAATACTTAATACGTTAAACGAAATAGTTATTTATAAAGTTAAATTAATGGAAGAAGCGCGAAGTTTTAAAGGAAGTCGTTTAATTAATAAAAAATTTAATAGTTAACGATAACGAACGAGCAATTAATTCCCGGATAATTTTTTATTAAGCAAAATGGCTTATTAAAAAAAATTTTTTTTTTTAGTAGGGATTTTTTTAAGATAAAAACGTTCCTTAAGACGAAAAATATTACAGTAAGAAAAAGGAAGGAGTTATATTAAGTATGGCGGTAAGGAAAAGATTTATTTTCGGGGCGTTTTTAAAAAATATTTTATTAATTTAATTATTTTAATAATTAAGAAATAAGCGATATAAAACGTTTATCCAAAAACAGCAAAACGTTAATAACTTAAATAAGTTTTATATTTTTTTAAGTATTAATATAAGCGGTATTAGACGTAACGTTAAGGTATAAAAGGATAAGTATTAATAAGTTAAAAATAAGGTTAAGGAATTAAAGCTTTAAAATTAAAAACCCGGTAATATAAAGGACCGGCTCGAAAATGCGATAATTTAATTATTAGATACGTTTTAATATTAAAAAACGCGGAACTTTAAAAGTTCGCGTAGTATTAATATATAACCGAAAGCGTTAAAAAACGCCTTACCACTTAAGATTAAGGCAAATAGCTTTAAAAAAACACCTATCGCCCTAGAAAGCGATATAAAGGAAATTAACTTATTAAGAGAAGGCGAAACGAAGCTTAGGAAATGGTCTACAAAAAAACCTAACCTTTTGGACTCTCCAAAAAGATAGAAAAGTAAGCCACCTAAGAGAAAGGAAGTAGTACGTAGTAACCTTGATAATTTAGATAATTTCTTTTCAGATTTATTTAGGGGTCCCCCAAAAAAGAAAAAAGACCGCTACAGTTCCTTTAGCAGTAGTTCTAGTAACTTAGATAGCTTCAGCAAGTTAGGCCTTAGCCTAAAAGATTTTAAGAAATCCAGTAATAAAAATAACAAGCTGCGCTAAAAGCGCTTTAATTTCTCCCTGAATAAGGAAAATCATTTAGCAAGCTGGGTTAATTAAAAGCTTTAAAATAACGTTTTAAACCTTATAATGGAAAAGATTAATTACGAAAATGGGATAAAGTTAAATTAATTAAATTAATTACATTTAACGAAAGTTATTACTAAAACTTGTAAAAAAGCGTTTTTAAAATTAATTATAGGTATTAAAAAAAGTACGAAAATGTTAAGAACGTTTCGGAGGATTTATGTAACGATAAGGAAATCCCGGTAAAAATCGTTTTGAAAAAATTTAGCAAGGTTATTTACAATGGAAAAAACCCGGTATAATTTACCATTAAATTTTAAAAGTTTTTTCGGGAGGTAAAAAGTTGCGGTATATAATTTGGAATAAAAAAATAAATTACCATATTTTTTATTATTATAAAAAACCGTGCTGGTAATTAATGTAAAATTATTTAATTAGTACTACGGCAAACGGATTATTTTTTCTAGTAATTAATCGACGATTTTAATAACGAATTCCATAACCGATTTAACAAAAAGAAAAATAACGGATAGTCCGCTAACGCCCGAAAGGACAAGGGCAATAATATCCGAGATGGTAAGCCCGTATGGAATAAGGATGGGCAGCCATTTTGCTTTAATTATGGCAAATATGGGCATATAGCGAAGGACTGCCTTAAGCCACAGAAGGAAAAGAAGGGCAAGAAAGGAAAGCAAGGTAGCTAGCGTCAGGGCAACAACAGTGGCAATAGCAGTTAGAACAACCGAAGCAACAGCTCTCGCAACACCCGTGGCGGCGGTCAGAGCGAGGAGCAGTCCATCCCTAAGGGCCTAAGAGACCTGTACCGATTAGACGGACAGACCTTTAGCGCCCATATTAACGATTAGTAGCTTTAGGACCTTATGCGGTAATATGACGAAATGATTCAAAAGGTTAACTCTACCGTAACTTTAGTGCTCGAAAGCGTTAAAGCAATTAAAGCAATTAAAGTTATAACAGCTAATTATATTAATGGCATAAAAACTAATAGCCTTAAACGCTTTAAGTTATAAATAATTAATAACCTTAAGTTATAGGCGATTTAGAGCCTTAAGTTGCAGGGAACTGATTATCTTAAGTTACAGCTATAGGAAACCGAAAGCATTAAGTTTTAAGCGATTAAGCGCTTTAAAGTTATAAAAACCGATTACGTTAAGTTATAAGTAATTAATTGCCTTAAAGTAATTAAGGCGATAATTATAAGTAATGTCATATTTTTGTATATATATTTATTTACGAAAAACGATAAAAATAAGTTATTTTAGGATTTAAAAGCGAACGTTAATATTATTAATAATATCGGCGACTTTAAGAAAGATTCGATATTAGATATTAGGTTTAAGGGAATTTATATTATAATAAACGGAAAATTTATAATTATTATTTTTATTAATATTATAAAATAACCTTTAAAAAGCTTTTATAGAAAAAATAACAAAATTATAATAAAATATACGTTATATATTAACAATTTCCCGTTAAAAATGTTTTCCGGAAAAATATTTTACAAAAAAGGAAATTATTTGGATAAAAATACTTTAATTAATTTTAATAAAAAACAATTAATAATTATTAACGTTTCCCGTAAATTTTTTTTTTAATTTTATGGAAAACTAAAATTTATTATTAAAGGCTTAAAGTTTTTAGATAATTATTAATAAGGATACGGGTTAAGGGGGGTATTTAGTAAAAAAGATAACGGTATTAACGATTTAAAAGTAACTTTTTTAGAAATATTTAAAGATAATAAGGTTTTTATGATAAATAAAATTATAAAGAAAATTATTTTTTGGTACTGCTGTTTTTACCATCTTAATATTAAACGATTAATTTGAATTATTAAAAGGTTTACGGGGATAAATTTAAACCTTAACGATATAAAATCGTTACCTTATATAACGTATAACGAAAAGAAAATACGGAAAATATTATTTATTAACCTTTAAAAAAAAGTAATTTACGTAAAGAAAATTATTTAATACGACGTAAAAGCCGTTAAACTTATTAACATCGAAAATAACGGTTATTTCGGATTTATTATAAATAATTTATCGCGTTATAAAAAATATTATTTATTTAAAATTAAAAATAAAATTTAAAAAAATTTATGTACGTATATTACGCGGATAATTAAACGTTTAAAAACGTTACCTTTAAATACGGAAGGTAAAAAACGAATAATATAAATCTTATACTTTAATAACGGTAAAAAGTTCGGCGTAATAAAAATCGAAAACTTTTACGTAATAAAAGGTATTAAATTAGTAATTTTTAACGCTTATAATTAATATTAAAATAGAATTACGGAACGTAATATATAATTTTTTTAAGACGAAGTACGCGTAATAATAACGTAAATAAAAATATTAATATATTTTTAAAACTTTATAATAAAAATTATAACGTATACCGTTAACCGAATTAAATAATTAATAATAAAAAATATAACATTAATTGAATATTTCGAAAACGTATTCGAATTTAATAATTTTTATAAACTTAATAATAATTATTTTCGCATTTTTAGTAATAAGTATATAATATTAATCGACAAAAATTATAGGACTAAATTAAAAAAATTAGCAACTCGTAAAACAAAAAAAGTGCTGCTAAGTTATTAGGAGATATATAATTATAAGGTTTGGTTACTAAAAGGCGGCAGATTACTAATAATATTATATATTATTATTTATAAAAACCTAGAAAAGCTAGGATAACCCTTTAACCCGAAGGATATTATTCGGTTATTCCTACAGCCCGTACAAAAGCGTTTAAAATACCGTCAGGGTCAGAAACAGGGCGTTAAAGTGCAGAACAAAAACCACAACGTTATTTTAAAAGACGATATAAACCAGGAAATTAAGCAAATTAAGCCTAAAAGGGGACGCCCAAAGAAAACGGTCCCTAAGCTATATACCCTAGAAGCCCCGGACGAAGCCCCAAAACTAATACATAAGCTCAAGCTAGCTTTAACCTAAAAGGGTGATAATTTGGAGAATTACGACCTATACCCCTTTTATTTCCACCTATTATTAATTAATATCGACAATAAAAACGGCTATAAGCTGTATATTATGATAAATAACGGTTTGTTATTAAAGAAAATAATAAAAGGCCTAAAACGTAAGATATAGCTTAAAGCTATTTTTATTAAAATAAAGGAAAACCTATAATAAGGAACTTTTTATTTTATAATAAATAATAAAAACCATAAATATTTAATAAACGTTAAATTAATATTAAGGAAAAAATATACGTTTATAAAAAAGCTAAAAAAATATAAAGCCCATATTTACGCTAAAGGATTTATCTAACAGAAAAGTATTAATTATAACGAAATAATAATTAATATTATAAAAATTATTTATTAAAAAATATTAATAATAATAATTATAACCTTAAGCTAATATATAATTCAAATCGATTTTATCGTTACTTATTTAAATAATAACTTAAAAAAATATTTACATAAAATAATTCCCTATATTAAAAAAATATTTTGATATGTACTAAAAAAATAAGAAAATATACTAATATTACTCTAAAACATTATTAAGTTAATAAACCTCTTATACGGCTTAAAATAGGCCGGAACTATTTAATAGAAAAAAATTAAAAAAATACTAACGAAATAAGGTATTCGTTTATTAATTTCGGATAACGCGATTTACCGTAACGATAAATTAAAGAACGTTATCGTTTCGTACGTCGACGATTTCCTACTTATAAACCTTAACTTTTAATGTTTAAAAAATATAATTAATAAAATTATTAAAAACGTACTTATTAAAGATTTAAGTAATACTGATTAATATTTAAACGTACAAATTATCCGTTCGGTACTTATTGATAACGTTAAACTAAACCAATAATAATATATTAAAAAAATATTAAAATTATTAAAACTAAATATTATATGGTATTAACTTACGTTATTTATTAAGGATTATTTATAATATGTAATAAAATATAAAAATATAACTAATAAGAAAAATATATACGAATACGTAAATTTTATAGAGAAATTTAGTTTTTTTTTAATTATATTAACAAATTAAATATAACGTTTATAACGTTAATTTAAATTAAATTTATAGGTAATCCGTTATTTAAATATTAAAAATATATTAAACGATTATTACGGTACCTACACGGTATTATAAATTTATTATTTCAGTATTAGAAATTAAACGAAAAGTACCCGTATAAAAAATATAACGATTTAAACTTATTCGGAATAATAAATACAAATTTTATAAATAATAACGAATCGGCGAAATTTATTATAAGTTACGTATTATTTATAATTAAAATATCCGTTTTGTAATTTTTAAAGTTATAAAACGTTATTACTAAATATATTACTAAAGTTAAATACGTAAAGGTAAGAATAATTATAATTAAAGTTACCGGAATTAGGAATTTCTTAATAATATTAAAACTTATACCAAAAAGCCCTATTCCTATCCTAAAAAAAATACAAATACGTTAAAATAAATAATAAAAACCTAAATAAATCGAAAGAAACGTTATATTTAACTTAAATATTATTACGTACGGTAAAAGGTATAAAAAGGTAATATCAATTTCTAATATATTAAAAATAAAAATAACCTAATAAATAGACTTATAAAGCCCTTAAATAAGGTTAATTTCAAAAAATTTGTAGCGAATTTAAAATTTAAAAGGATATAAGTATTTAATTAATGGAAATAAAGTTTTAGTTCCTTATAAATTAAGATTTAGTTAATTATTTTCGAAAATATAATGGCCGAGATTACTTAAAGTAAGAGGGCGTATTGGCAGTTGGTACTTTAAGGTGTTTCCGGCTGGTGGGTCAGGTTGCAAGATGCAACCTAGGACACCTTTTATCTGGAAAAAGCTCTTTAAACATGGATTTGGATATGTAATAGAAGTTTGGTTCAGACGTTTGTAGTCTAAAAGCAACATTAATACACAGTTTGCGCCAGGCTACTGTATTTGATCACTGTGACTACTAACATTAAATATAAAATATAACTTTTTATATAATTTGTATATAAAATAATAATTTTATTTTAGTTATAAAAATTGTTATTATATTTTATTTAATTGCTAGTTATTTTACTATTTTATTTAAAACTATTTTATAATATAAATTTAAATTTTTTTAATTAGATATATTATTGGCGAAAAAACTATCGCATTAAGTGTTTATTAAATTATTATTATTAAATCATAAGGCTAATAAATTAGTTTTAATTAATTATAATACAACGTAATTAATAGTTTTAAAATAAATATTATTAGAGACTTAAGTTAAATCGGGGAATTAATATATAAAGAAGGGTATATCAGCTCCCGTAATAAATCTTATATATAGAATAAAACCGATTCTTTTTTATATTTATTAATAAAATTTAAATTAACTAGATTATAATTTAGTAATAATTGGATATTTGTTATTTAATCGTTCATAAAACGCGTCGGAGTTAATTAAGCGTTAAACTTTATTAAGTAATATAATAAACTAAGAATATATTTAATTCAAAAAATTATTTATTAAAAGATAATATATAAAAATATAAAAATATTTTATAAATAATTTAAGTTTATTTAAATTATTATTATTAAATCTAATATTATAATAGAAGATATTTATAACTTCGACTAAGCTGAAATTTAATATACTTTTTTATAATAACGAGTATAATACTTATTAATAATAAAAAATATATAAATTTTAACTAAATTTACTAATAAAAAGTTAAAATTATTAAAGTTATTAATTTTAAAACTTAAGTTATACTATTATTATTACGAGGATTATATATTTTAAATTTTACTTTCGTAATAACTTATACTCAGTAATCTTTTAAATATTATATTAAATAAAGTATATAAATAATAAACTAATGAACGTCTTATATAAGCGTATTGGTTATATAACTAAATTGGTTAATTTTTAACACTTTTTAATAACAAATTCAAATACAACACTTATAATATAATAAATTAATTTAAACTAATCGGATTTTTCGTCGTTAAATATCTTTATATCCTTTTCACAAATACGCGCATTATATCTGGGCTTACTATAAATGTTATACTTTTATTCCTTCGCTTAAACCTTTTTATAACGATTACTTTTAGCCGTTACTAACTGTGATTATTTACCACTATCTTCTTTCGTAACTATAAAAGTTTATAATTTCTTTATAATAAATATCCCTTCTTCTTAAAAACGTTTATTTTTAAATTTCTAGCATTTACTGAAACTATACTTCGTTTTACGTAATAAGCCATATTTCTCTTAAACAAAACGTTTTCGTATAATAGTATTGAATTATTTCTATTAAAAAATTACCTTAATAATTTTTAATCTTTTGTTTATAAATATCGTCTTTATTATATCGATTTTGTAATATTTTTAAAAGTTTTTATAAATAGAAAAATAATAAAATTAATAAAAGTATATAAAAAACCGACTAATATAAATATAATTAAAACTTATAACTCGAAAAAACGGTGATTAAAATTAAACAAAACAAGTTCCGTTTTACGAATCCCGGTTTAATAATATTGGTTATTATAACAACTTTAAATATATCGTAAAAATTAATAATAAAACTTTTCTTAATAATATAAGTAATATAATGTCATATAAAACCTTCGGTATATAACGAATAAATACGTTTTAATGAAAAAAATAAAATTTATTAAAAAGTTAAAGTAATTAAAAGAAATTAACGTAATATTCTTTACATTTTATCGAATAATAACTTTCATAACCGTTAAAAATAAAAACAACGTTTCGATCCTTTCATAAGCGTTCGAATATATTAATCGAAATATTAAATCTATTTTAAATCTAGTTTATTTATCGTTTAACCGTTATCGCTTATAACAACATTTTAATTAAATAAAAATATGTTATTGGCGAACTAATAAAAAAAGTGGTTTTTTTCAGTAAGGATAATAAATAAAGATAATATTTAACTTTAAAAATTAAAAATTTATATTATTATAAACTATTTCTAATTTCCTTACTAAACTTATTTAAATTTTCTACGTTTTTTAATATTAATAATAACCATATTAATTATTATAAAAAGCCTTATTAAAAACTTAATTTCGTCGATAATATAAATATTATTTTTATAATATTATATTAAATAATTATAATTAAAATAAGCTTAAATTATTTATAGAATATTTTTAGATTTTTACGTAAAACTTATTAATAATTTCTCTTTCGATGTAAATGTATTTCGATTTTCTATAACTATTTAATAAAAATTATTACTTAATTAACTTTTACGCGTCCAGCAACGCGTTATACAAATAATAAACTCGCTACATTTTCAACATACTAACGCCGGATAAAAAACGCTCGCGCATTTAAATTAAGAATTCGTTTGACAATCGATTCTTGTTCGGTCGGCATTAACTTTTACGAATTAAGGACGGTATCGGCTTAAGAAGATATATCGTAATATCGATTTTTCAAAATAAATAAAAAATATCATAAATAAAATAAAACTTTTTATAACTAAGTTTTAGGTTTTATTTTTTAACCTAGATAGCTAAGTTTATTCTAATTTCTTTTGTAAAACTTTCTATAATATTAATATTAAAAAATAAATCTTAAAAGTTAAAAGCTAAGAAAGTTGAGGAAATTAGCTAACTCGCTTATGTAGCCAACTCACTTATATAAGACGTTAAAATTAAAATGTATTTAATATTATCAATTAGTATATTCGAATAGTTAAAGAAAATCGAAAGGCTTTTTTATTTTTAATAGATTCGAAAATTATTATATAATAAAACTCAAAAAATATTAGATTAATTATATTATTATTATACTTTATATTCCTTTATAATTTTTATACACATCTTAATTTTTTAACGTATTTTATTTTTTTAATTTTAACACGCGTTTATTCGTTATATATCGAGATTTTAATACGACGTTATTATATTTATATCGCTCTAAGAGATTTTACCGTCTTTTATAATATATTAAAACTTATTATAAGGTCCAATAATATTAAGTCCGGCTTTATAATAACCGGTTTCGTTTTATTTAATTTTTATACAGTTTTTTCCGAAATCGAATTTTGTTTAATTATATTTATATTAATTGTTTTTCTTTTAATGCTTACGCATTTTATTCATTCCCTATTTACGACAATGTTTAAAAATGTTAAAGAAATAATATAATAAAAAATTAATATAAAAAGAAAATATAGAAAATATAGAGGTAACTTATTAATATAAACTATTAAATTAGTGAATTTTTTAATTAGATATATTTTTATTTTATTTAAAGTTTTCTAAAATGTTATTTTATTATATATAATAAAATATATTTAAGTAAATAGAAGAAAAAAAATAAAAAGTAATATTTTTAATAAATAGAGATATTATTTATATAAAAGAATAATTTTATTAGCGAAAAGAAAAAAGGTAGTAAAAAAATACAGCTAATAGTAGCTAATAATACTTATTATAAAAGTGTTAAAACGAAAAAAATAAAAATATAGCTTTTTAGCAAGCTCGAATATAATGCGCATGTTTATAAAACACTTATAAAATCGTTTAGCAAAAAAAATAGGATTAGTTAATATAAATTTGCTGTGTTATAGTTAATTAATTAGAATTTATCATCGCGAAGTGCTGAACAGTATTCCGCTTAATTCTTTATTCTATTTATACGTATTATACGTTAATAAAATTATTAAAGTAAATTAGATTTAGGTAGAACTTCGTTAAAATATAAAATTAAGACTTTATATATATATATAACTATTTAAAAATTTATATAGTTATTATAAAATATAAATATTATAATAAATACAAAATAAATTATATAATTAGCGCGTAACTTCTTTATATACGCGGTTCGCTTATATATTATATTATGATATATATTAAAACTTTCTCTTCTAAATATATAAATTTTAATTTATTATTTTAAACACTTTTATTATAACGTACTATATAAACGAGCTATATATATAAATAAGCTATATACTTTTTGATACCTAATAACAACTAATTTAAATAATTTAATTAACCTCCCAGATAAGCTCACGGGATAGACAAGCTTACGGAATAATTTTTAGTACCTCGCCATAATAATTTTAATTTAATTAAACACGATATATTAAATTAATTGAAATTAATTAGGCTCTTTATCACTAAACATCTTTATATTTTTCTTCTAATTATACGTATTATATTTAGACTTTTCTTAAATATTATATTTCTGATCCTTTTTTAAACCTTTTTATAATAACTACCTTTAACCTTTTTTAATTACGATTACTTACTATTACCCTTTTTTAACTATAAAAGTCTTTATCTTCCTTATAATAAATATTACTTTTTTTAAAATACGGCTTTATATAATAATAATATATAACGTTTTACTATAAAATTAACCGGTTTAAATACTTTTATTGACGAGTTATCTTAATAATTTCTAATTTTCTTTCATAACTTTTATTTTATTATTTTACAAATATTTTCAAGATTTTTTATAGGCTGGGAAATAAAGCTAGCGAAGGTTAGTAAAAAAAAAAAAACAAACGGTACAAGTATAACTAAAAAAATTTCGAACTCGGAAAAGATTTTATTAAAATCGAATAAAAAAATCAACTTTTATAGAATCCGAACTTAATATTATTAAATATTATAATAACTTTAAACGCGTTTCGAACGCCGGCGATAAAATTTTTCTTAATAATATATATAATATAGCGTCGTATAAAACCTTTAATATAAAATAAAAAGGAGCGTTTTAATACGAAAAAACAAAATACGTTAAAAAAATAAACCCGATAGAAAAAGTAAGTAAATATACACAATATAATAATATTATTAATTTTGTAATAATTTTCGTAATCGTTGAATATAAAAACATCTTTCGAATTTTTATTGCGCGTTCAACTGTATATTAAAATATTTAACTTATTTTAAACTTAATTTATTTATCGTTTAACCTTTTTTATTTAAAATAAACTTTCAATTAGATAAAAGTAAGTTATCGGCGAACTAATAAAAATATTTCGATAAGAGTAAAAAATAAATATAAGGCTTAACTGTAAAAATTAATACTTTATATTATAATAAACTATTCTAGATTTTTCATTAAATTTATTTAAAATTTTTATACTTTTTAACATTAAAATAATTATACCAGTTACTATAATTTTTATATTTAAAATCTAATTTTATTAAAATTATAAATATTTTCTTTTACAATACTCTATTTTACGATTATAACTCGAATAAACTTACTTTATTTACGAAATACCTTTAAATTTTCGTATAAAATTTTTAAATAATTTACCTTTAGATTTAAACGCGTTTCGAATTTCTATTACCGTTTAATAAAATTAAAATTTTATTTAATCTCGACGCGTTTTATATTACGTTATGTAAGTAATAAATTCGTCGTATTTTTAATATTTTAATACCGAATAAGAAATATTCGCGCATTTAAACTAAGAATTCGGTTAATAATCGATTATGAAAAATTAATTAATATATCGTACGTACAAAATAAAATAGACGACTTTATAAATAAAATTTAATATCGTATAATTAACTATTAAGTTTCGTTTTTAATTTAACTCTCTAAATTTATTTTTATTTTTTATACGTCGTTTTATATTACTAGTATTAACAAATAATTAATTAATATTAGATAATTAAAATGTGTTAAAACTCATCCTGTAATCTTATCTAGGACGTTATAACAAATTTATTATTTTAAATTAACCGTATTTTTTTTTCGCTAATCGTATTTACAACTTTTTATCAAGTGTATGTATTATATAAAGCTTATTACAGACGTTATATTGCTATTTCTTTTTACTAATCTATATATGATAACCACTTTTAATAATTATTAATAGTATTTCTTTTACTACCACCTTTTCTACCAATCGAAATAACGTATCTATTTTATATAATAGGTATTTCTTTTTTTAGAAAATGTTTGTTTTAATTTTATAGTTACGTAGGTATCAAGTTATTGCTCTAATAAGTTCTACGATAAATCCTGCGATACACCTTTTGACGCGCCTTAGGCCCTATAACCTTACTTCGCAACTTTATAACGCGTTTTCTAATAAAGCTTATAACCTTTTATTTTGCGAATATTTTCCACGTATTAAAGCCGGACAAAAAGCGCTCGCATCTATAGCTTAAAAATTCGGTCGGCAATTATTTTTTCATTGGTCGGCTTTAATACTTTCGAAATAAAGATAATATTAAGCATAAACGCGTTCGGGGTTAGTCAATCGCATACAGGGTAATAAAAAGAAATAGCAATATAGCGTCTGCAACAAGCTTTATATAATACGTATACTTGGTAAAAAGCTGTAAATACGATTACCAAAAAAAAAAAAATTTTCTATCGATTTGAATTAATTAAATTTATTATAATTAAGTTACTTGGATTAGTTATTACAAAGTGTTAAAAAGTGTATAGCTTATTTATATGTACAGCTTGTATATATAGTACGTTATCTTATTAATATATATTATTTCTTATTTTTTTTAACTATTATTATTATAATATAAATTTTAAAGGTATTTAATTATATATTTAACTAGTAATAATAATACGTTAAGTAACTCTATAGGCTTTTAAAAATTGTAACTTTATTTTTCATCGCGTTCATAACCCTTAAGCGCAGTGCGGCTACCTCTACATATATAACTAGATTTTGTTATATTCTAAGCTACAGCTGCTAGCCTACTAAAGTGAAAACTGTCGGCAATTCAACAGCATTGTCCGCCTGAGCTAAGTCGCAAAACGCTTACACCTTCCTAGGTAGCTACGAATGACAGCATATCTTATTTTGCTACCGTCCTGAGGTCCTGTCGCTAGCGACCCTCCGCGGCCTCTAGATCATACATCTTGACCTTGTCGCTCCGGATGCGCGACGTCTTGCCAGGCCAATTGACGCGACCGGATTTCTGAATGCATGTCCACCTGTACGCCACATACACAGCTTGTTCCCCCTTACTTATCTACTAGTCTCTCTTTATCTGCAGATATACTCTGCGCTTAGTTTCCGACCAACCTAGCTCTGGTTGGTAGTCGAAAGCGAAAATGGCCGGCCTCCTTCTGTTGCTTGCCCTGACTGTATGTTCCGAACCCTATCTGTTTCAGCCAAGTCTAGGTCTCCTTTGATATGCTCTATACACTTACTAACACAGTGTTATGTCACTAGGTCGTCATGGCATTAGCGTGCGTGTTGGATATTGAACCATTGAGATGGTAAAATCTAGAAGCTGACACGAGCAGTTCTTTCCTCGCCGGCGCACTGCCCTTGTCTATGGCCCTATCGCAATCTCAACTCCGATTGATCTCAAGCATCGGTATAGGCATCCTCGTCGGCACCTCCCTAGTCGTCATCATACCAGAAGGTGTCGAGGCCATCACAGAAGCAGGTCTTCCGAGCCATTCAAAGAATGCGAGGAGTTCAAGCTATAATGCCAGGAACTTCCTGGCAGTTCGATGGGGAACCAACGATTGTCTCGGTTCTAGGAGCCATTTCGGCTCGCGCGATTATGTTCCCGATATTCCAGTATCGCCATCTGAATCTAGTATATCCTTGGGCGAGGACGCTGTTGAAATTGCTGGCCACATGGAGAGAAATGCTGAGGAGCAGGGAACCCCCACCGAAGGGGATTCCATGCCAAAAGCACACGCAGGGGTCGAAGTTCCTACATTCTATGTTGGGCTGTCGCTTGTCCTCGGCTTCATTCTCATGTTCTTAGTGGACCGACTCCCTCGCATAGCATCTGAGAACTTCCATCCGCAGGCACCACCCAGGCAAATCAGCTTGAGCAACCTCGGAGGATCAGCACTCCCAGGGGATGACGAGGAAGCCGAGGGCTTCCTGGGGTCCCTTACGCCCACACCAAAACAATCAAGAAGCCTAGCGACCACCATAGGGCTCGTCATACATGCAGCAGCAGATGGTATCGCCATGGGGGCATCTGCCGCCTCCTCGGATGCGAGTCTGGGCCTTATTGTCTTTCTTGCCGTCATGATACATAAAGCGCCCGCCGCGTTTGGGCTTACCTCTGTTCTATTAAAGCAGGGGCTCTCAAAGCGCGCAGCCAGGGGTCATCTGATCGTCTTCAGTCTGGCATCCCCCTTTGGTGCTTGGGCGACCTTCGTCCTCGTAGCTCTCCTAGGCGGAGCGGCCGGGAGCGAGTGGGACCAGTGGTGGACTGGTATACTTCTCCTGTTCTCGGCTGGGACCTTTCTGTAAGCGGTATGACTTTGTGTTTGCCCGATATGATTTGTTGACACTATCCAGATATGTTGCGATGCACGCAATGCAAGAAGGGGATTCGCCGTCAAGTCATGACCTTAGCACGAGCGCGAACGGCTTTGCGGAGAGCAACAGTATAGCCCAGCGCAAACCCCCACCACCACGGATACGAGACACCCTCGCAACCATCATAGGCATGCTTTTGCCTCTCCTTACGCAGTTCGGCCATTAATGAGCATGTTGAGGTACATCTAAAGGAACAGCAGCACGGCAATAGAAGCACCCAGGTCTTCTAGCCTCTCCGCAAGAGGACGACCCACTCGACATGAAAAAAATATGATGCCGCTTACTCTCCCTTCTAAGACTGGAAATGGGTGTTGCATCTAGTGTTATATGATGCCCGAGACGTTACTCCGCAGCGACGGCAGTATTGCACCGTGTCCAGTGAATACAGCTCATGATACTTGCCAAGGTGATCTCTCGTCCTCTGGATCATCTTGGTTCCAAAAAATATTGCTCCTAGCGCGCCTAACTTGTCGGGGCGGATGTGCCATCTCCAATGCACGCCAACCAGATCGAAATGGGCCTGGGTTATTGTATTTAGCTATCAGGACAAGTGAAAGTCCCGTCCGGGTTAGCACTTAGGCATACACCCTATGCGGAAGACAACCAAGGCAGTAGGGCCATTGCTGGATTCTTCAGGCAGGCGTGAAACCGTTGCGGGACGTCTGGGTGTGGCACATGCGGAATATAGGACTGTTGAGGGTAAATTCGAAATAGGAGGGGGACCACACTAGGTACATACACAGGCTCACAACTACCGCAAGACTAGGTTATTATTACAGTAGTAGTGAGGGTGAACCATTGGGAGGCGATGAATGGAACTTATGGTATTCAAGCCTTTCAGCGACCAGCGATCACCTCTAGTTCGGCTGTAGAGTA
This sequence comes from Monosporascus sp. GIB2, assembly GCA_004155935.1. Taxonomy (NCBI): domain Eukaryota; kingdom Fungi; phylum Ascomycota; class Sordariomycetes; order Xylariales; genus Monosporascus; species Monosporascus sp. GIB2. The sequence continues at coordinate 32,754 of QJNV01000184.1, forward strand.
TGTATGTTGAGGTGTCATGGTGTGCGCGGGTGTGCGCAGTAGAAAATAGGGCGATGCCTAGCCCCCTCATATCCACTTACCGCATGCACCTTGGAAGCAGCGAACCGCCGTAAATTAATGGGGCAAATGGATACAGAGGTAATCTACATTATGCAGAGCAAGTCGCTAATATACCAATTCAATTCAATATTAAAAAAGGTGAAAATTTAAGGATGTCCATGAATTAAGTTTAACATTTACTTAATATAATTCTAGTATTAACTACGTTTTAACCCTCATGGTATAATATTGTCATATTTAGAAAATCGTTTGTTATTTTTCTAATGTATATACCGTTATATACCGTTATAACGAGAACAATTATGCCTTGCTAAAAGTAGCTTGTACTTTTCCTATCTTTTGTCGAATGATTCCGTTCCACTTCTCAAACCTCCGCATCGCATTTATCCCTAACGGGGAGTCCTTCTATCAACGAACGAACGACGTCCGATACGACACTTGCTTGGTTGGGCCTTAGGATATACAGCTCTCATCCCGGACTTGGTGCTTGAACCCAAGACCCGTCACTCTCTGTGGTGATTATCGCATCGAGGTTGTTTATCATCAAACTACCCGATGCTCAATAGCGAGAGGAAAACACTCCGCCAAAGCCGCCACTTCTGCAAGCACAGATAAAAGGATAAATGCAATATCTGCGGTCTACCGAAATGTCGACGCGGTGAATCTGTCAGTTGCAGCCAAGTCTCTCATCGTTCTGTACCCCTCGCCGCTCGGATCCATCTCCACGCTTCGGCTTAATCTCATTCCCGTCGCGCCTCGAGACGAGTTGTTATTTCGTCCGGCTCTGGCAGCCAAACCACGGTATGGGAATCCGATTCCTTCTTGACGAGTGCACGCCTGCATGCCTGCCCGCCTTCCTGCCTGCCTTCCTGCCTGCCTGTCCCCCATCTTTCCCAACTCTCACTCTTTTCCTCTTCCTCTCTTTGGCGGGAAGAGCACTCGGCAAGAATTCGTCGTCTAGGAACCCACGACGTGATCACAAGCGCGCGTCGCCTTCCTCCGCCTGCACCTGCTCCGTGTATGACCATACCCTTTTTACTTTTCATGCTAATGAGCTGGGTATCATCTGGTCCTCGACTGTTGCTGACGTCCATTCAGACTACGACTCGTCAGCAGGATCAGTCAGTTATTGTGAAGACGAACAGCCTGCTATCCCCATAGCCCTACCTATTCCCGTTCATCTCCTCCGCCTCTATAAGTCGTATTTGTCGTTATGGCAGGTTACGGGCGACCGCTCAGTTTCTCAGAGAGGAGGGGCAGCATGTTGAACTGTAGCGAAGAGTTGACCTTGAATACCGCCAATGGCGGTCCGATTCTTCTGAATCAAAGAATGGATAAAATAGCCCAACCTCGACCGAGAGGTCCTCCCCCCCCCAGTATGAGTACGCCAGCCCCCGACTTCGACCAGCAGCTCACCGGCTCCCCTCCACCGCCCCCCACTCCCGCCGCATCGCCAGGCCCAACTCACGCCCAGCCCGACTGGAGCGATGCTGCCGATGATGAGGATTTCTTTCTAGCCCAAGTACGCCAGCATTTTCAGCACTGCTCAGGCCCACATAGGAATCGCATCCTTGCCGACCTGCTGAACATGTGCACCACCCAGCAGTTGAGCTTTGTACATCAGTTCGTAAGCCCCTTGCTCAAGAAAGACCCTTTCACCAGTTTGCCTGATGAGCTGTGCCTGAGGATACTCTCTTTCATCGACGACCCTAAAGTTCTTGCCCGAGCATCCCAGGTGTCCAGGAGATGGAGAGATCTCCTAAGCGATGATGTGACTTGGAAGAATCTCTGTGTAAAGCACGACTATGGCCGCCGGCTTTCCGAGGTCGCATATGGCGTCCCGTCGTATGCCCCGAACCGGCCAGGAGCCTTACCCATATCTGACCCAGACTTCGCGAATCGCAGTTTCCCAGGCGTTCTTCCCGGCTCCTCCGCAAGCGGGGCGCCCCGAAGCTTCGACGACACTACCAACACTATGGACTCCGGACGCCCAAAACTTCGGTCTTATAAGTCGCACTTCAAACAGAGGTATCTGGTCGAATCGGCTTGGAGGACAGGCGGCCGCAACACCACCCGGACCATCACGCAGGACGGACGAGTGGTAACTAGCGTTCATTTGACTCCTAAGTATATCGTTGTGGCGCTCGATAACGCAAGAATCCACATCTTCGACCGGGATGGCAACGCCCTCCGGACTCTGCAGGGCCACATCATGGGCGTATGGGCCATGGTCCCGTGGGATGACATCCTTGTCAGCGGTGGTTGTGATCGCGACGTTCGCGTCTGGGACATGGCCAATGGGTATGCTCGCTGCACGGGTTCCCGTCTCATCTTGACTGACTTTGTCCGCTAGTCAATGTCTGCACACACTACGTGGCCACACCTCGACGGTGCGCTGCCTCAAAATGTCGGACGCAAACACCGCCATTTCCGGCTCGCGCGATACCACCTTGCGGGTTTGGGATATCAGGACAGGCGTCTGCAGAAACGTCCTTGTCGGCCACCAAGCCAGCGTAAGATGCCTGGAAATCAAGGGGGACATCGTGGTCTCTGGAAGCTACGACGCGACGGCAAAGATCTGGAGCATATCTGAAGGCCGTTGCCTTCATACTCTAAGCGGACATTTTAGTCAGATTTATGCCATCGCGTTTGACGGTCAAAGAGTGGTAACAGGGAGTCTCGATACCAGTGTTCGGATCTGGGATGCTCATACCGGGTAAGTTCAAGAAGTCTATAAGCAGTCCCGCGCCCCCGTCCATTCCCTTCTCTGACCGTACGAATAGCGAGGCTATTGCTGTACTGCAAGGCCATACTTCCCTGGTAGGCCAGTTGCAATTACGGGGTAATACGCTCGTAACTGGCGGGTCAGATGGATCGGTCAGAGTCTGGTCCCTCGAAAAGATGTGTCCTATACATCGACTTGCGGCGCATGATAATAGCGTCACAAGCCTCCAGTTTGACGACACGCGAGTCGTTAGCGGTGGGAGTGACGGCCGGGTCAAGGTCTGGGACGTCAAGACAGGTCAACCAGTACGGGAGCTCATCACCGCCGAGTCGGTTTGGCGGGTCGTCTTTGAGGATGAGAAGTGTGTTGCAGTCGCAAATCGAGGAAGCCGTGTCATGATGGAGGTAAGATGGTTGGCCCTCGCTACTTTTCGAATTCTTCTGACAGGTCCCAGGTATGGTCTTTCTCTCCGCCCGAAGAGGCTTATTGCGAGAGGCCGGTCTCGTTACCGCAGAGGCTTGCGGAACCAACCCCGGGTCGTCCCCTGACAGCCGACTTTCGCCGGTCTGCTCTTAGTCTAGCCGGTCCACGCCCCGACCCAGATGCCGGGAGCCAAGATATCGACATGAGAGATGCTGGTCCGTCCACTGCGCCTCTAACCGGGAACTCGACTTTTTTCCACGATGACTGAGATCCGTTAACCCTAACATATGACGGCTTCATGGCACAGCTCGAACCCCTGGAACTATACCTTTTTCGTCCATATTGGCTTTACCGCATTTCTGGTCTATTAAGTCTACTGCGTTAGACAGTACTCATACGTATCGCATGCCCGGGCGTTGAAGCATGGTAGCATTCAGCATTGGGGATGTCGAAATTACTTGAGAATAATGCGTGGCGATTCGGTCCTGGGACTTAACTGAGGCGTTGCGGGTGGGCAAGGGCAGTACGTTTTATTGTCGGTTCCAAGAGTATTCAGCGTATCGACCATCGCATGCAATTAAATATGCATATATGCCGCGATGGTTTTATATAGCATGCAATTGATGGGTGGCATTGATATCCACTCGCGGCCGTCGTACGCGCGGCTTGGGACTTCAGCAACGTACAGAACTTTTCTCCTGGTTGCCACCTCTAAAGTGATCAACCGAAGAGTTCAGCGACAGTAAAACATTAACAATGTCCCACTGGGTACATTCGGACATACCAGTTACCTTGGTCCTTGTCGGTGTGAGTTTCCTCACCTCTACGCCGCAATAGTCGCCCAAGAGTGATAGGAGAAGGGTCCTTCACCCCATCGTTAGGCTCTGCTTCAGCCTCAAGATCATCGAGCAAAAAGACCTATTACAGGTTTTGAGTTATGTTCTCGCATACTGACCACTATAACCCGGCTCTCACATTCGGATCAATTGCATCTTGTTCAACCCAGTCTTGAGAGCACTCGCATTTCCGCCCCCTTTGGCGTCACAACATGCCTCAAAGTGTAGCTGGCGGTAGAATAGAGCTCCATTCGAACCCTTGCTGCTTTCGCCCTCAAGTTTTGGTCCTTTCTCCTTGTAAATAGTGTGCATCTGTACATGGATCGAGTCGGGCTCGACCTTTTGTCTAGGTAGTGATTTTAACCCACCTTCAGACTACAGCCTTATTTTCATTACTCCATACTCCACTACTTGGGGTATGCCAAAGAAACGGTTCCCACCTAGAGCGCATCCCCTAGTTCGCCGTGCCCGATGCCCTCGTAGATACGCCCACGGATTTCTGCTTGGAATCGGAACGGTCAACGCCTCTTTTACCTGTGACATACACCTACCACTGATCCATCGCCCCAACGCGGAGGGCGGAATCCTGACATCACAGCTTTGACTCGATGCTTCTTCCTGCGTGATAGAATACCGAGGGCGACTCATGTGGGTTTCGACCATATAGGCTGTTTACGCCGAGTGGCCCATACTAGCTAATGGGTTGGATAGATGGCCGCGTTTATAGGAGAAGGTCTATAAATTTATAACGAACGGCAAAGTGGCTGCAAGCTGTCACATATCCGGACGCTCTCTGTGATATGTGTTGTTAGGAGCGCCCGTCTTTACTTTCTTCAACAATATGTGATTGGCGGAGTTATATATGAAGCCTCATGTTTGTCGATATGCTTGCTCTATCGGTCTTGAGCTATTCTTTGGGCTTTTGCTAGTATTGTTTTACATTACCCCCAACCCTCCCTGTACATACAACTTTCATCCGCTGCTGCTATATATGCAGAGGTCTACCTTTCGAGGTAGACCAAAATTGTCACTGTATGTGACTATAAATATGTGCGATTCCTATGCCTGCCTGTCTGGTAAAGGGGGCATCGCGTCATGTTGTTCTAACTTCTTGGTCGGACGGATTATGATGTTGCTTAACATGTTAATAAGCTGGAAAAGGGGGAAGATAGGGCGGGACGGAAGGGGCAGGGCTAGCGAGTATAAAGCTGGAACACGCAGCACGGCCGCCTATAGTTCTCCCAATAGAGCAATACCAGTCCCCTACAAATCTACGGTGCCATGCCAGGTATTCATATTCTAGGTAATGTGATGCATTAGAGCATCAATATTTTAGAGCAACCGCTTTGGGTTTAGTTTCGCGGTGCACTACCACGAACTAAACTTACTGATAAAAAGGTCTTCACAAAACCGTGGTTACGCCATGAGGTCCTCACTAGTAGATGTGTCCAGCTCAAACGAGGTAATAGCCCAGCACCGATAGCAGGTAGTCTCCAGTATAGGTCTTTGGCTTATTTATTTTCTACGCTAGGAAGGTCCCCTTGCGCTCAGAGAAGATTCTATTTGCCATTCTTGTCATTTGGCAGAGAGCTTGGTGTACCATGCTGTAAATGGGGCGAACAGGATGTTACGGTCGGTCGCCAACGATATATCCCCCATTTCCCCTCATGTCTAAGCCATGGTGAGAACGTCGCGGGTAGAAAATCACCGGGCCATGACTCTTTCCTCCGCTAAGGAATTCCCAAGGAATCCCTCAAAGACGTTAACCGTGAGCCTGTAGGCTACCGGACTCAATTATCTCGGGCGGTACTAAGGCAGCGAAGATGATGCCGCCCCACTCATACATCTCACCCCTATTCCGAGATATGCTTTCCAGCAGGTTACGAAGCAGAGGGAATGCCTGCTACATCGACGACCACTACCATATATGCTGCTCCCAATGCCCCCCAACCCTCCTCCTACCGATCTTCTGTATCTGCCTTCCTTATTGTCTTCGAGCTCTTCTCCATTCCTAGCAGGGGTGTCAGGCACATCGCGACCTGGGAAGCTCGAACCGAGGAGATATGGTCTGGGCATAAAAGTGACTGGTGGATGACAGCAGGGCGCAAGCAATGCTGAGTAGCTCTGTGCGTCGACCTACAAACGAAGGCACATGGTCTCTGCTGGATCATGTTAGGTAGAGAGACCTGCCCTAGGATTAGGCAGCAATGTATGGCATTACAACGAGTCAATCGGCTGTACTATCCTGGTGTTCTAAGTGATACGAGAAATATTAACGATGGACTTTGCCGTGAACATCTCAGGTCAGCCGGAAAGTTAGGTACAATGCGCCACTGGTGCATGTTCCAAACGGCACTTTTGTTAACCACATGAAACCCAATACCTTCAAATGAATCGATGTCGCGTACCAGTGGATACGAGAACTGTAAAAGCTGAGCTTGACTTGCATAAGATCCCACTGAGATCCCTCAGTCTGCAGCAGCCCGCTTCATGGTCTAGACTCCTTTTCGTGGAAACACTGGGTGGATAACCATTACAAGCCCTAGCGGTATTGTTGAGCCCCGACGCCTCCATTCCCAACATACTTATGATTCAATCTGACCACTTTCGTTCCCGACCCGGCTCGGCAACCATGCACTTAACAAGTAGCTACACAGGCAGTCAACAGTCGGCCTATCTGGAGCCTTGATGACACAGAGTGAGAGCGCAGTGGTAAGGTGCAGTTATACCACAGCGGAGCGGACTGCACGGTATAACGCGGAGAGCTGCTGGGCAGTAGTTGATATTACACAAAGCTGCTTGTAGTAGCCTTGGTATGGCCGAACAAAAACTTCACCCATGGGCCACAGTCACATCTCGCTGCCCCCGAGCAGGAACTACTCATGATATACATTGTGGAATGATGACTATGGGTCAGCCTCTCCCTAACAGGCTTGTTCCCTTCTACCTATGATGATTGGTAGACGGTGGATAGCACACTGTCCATCAGTCTAACCACGAGAGTCCCCTTGGACGGTGCAACCCAATGCTAGTTACAACAAGAGCATGTGAAAGGAATGCATGCACCCCACGGTGCACTATAGGAAATCGCCTGGACAGATCCGGGCAGGACGGCAACTGCAAAATGAGACAAAATCTTCAGCTGTCAATTTAACTCAAGGTGCCTGGTCAAGTTGAAGACAACGTACATACATATACCAATGTCGTCCGTCAACTCCCGCAACTGATGGGGATATCGGCAAAACAAGCGTCATTCGGTAGTTGCTATGTCCTCATAGCTTTATTACATCGTACGCGTACTGCAGCCGTACAAGAGATGCCATGACAGGTGTTCTGAAAAGAATCTTCCATCGGCTGCCCGGCCATGTTGGGGTTTCTTAGAGAGCCTCGGAATATCTGAAGGTATTGGGTGGATGATGGTAGTTTAGTCGCTGCCTAGGACGGTCAGAGTCTTCAACCACACCTCCTCGGGGGGATACCTTACCTAAGTACGGGAGGAGCCAACCGCCCCGGCAGAGCTGCAAGCATAGAGTATATACCTACGCAGGCCTCGGCGGTCGCTGGACCAGATTACACAGGCACTGAAGGTGAGATGAAGTTGTGCACCATAGTCCAGGATATTGTTGAGTCCGTGGCGCATTCATGAGCTGTGTAGCGCCGGCCGCGGCTGTGGAGACGGCAATGTTACGCATAACCCGCTCGGGTGTAATTCCCAATAGACTGGTCAACACGAGTTCTTTAGACTGCACAACATAATTACGGATCTCGATTAATATAGGATCCGTAAAGCCCGCAGCTTCAAATGAGGCGGACTGGCGATCGGAGTCGGAGTTGTATTGGTTCGGAAGCCCTTTTCAGCGGCCTCTTGTCATTGGGTCAGCCTCGTCTCGGCGGCGGATAGGGAGACGGAGGCTGGTAGGTGAGTAGCTGCATGAGTGGTTATGGCCAAGAGACTATCATAGACGAGATTACCCCTATGTAGCGTGGAACTATGGTCTCATGACTCGCGGGCCGGTAGCCTATTAGCCGCTTCCCGGGAATATGGGTCGCGGGTACGTATTTACATAGGATCGCCCAGACCCCCAGGAAAGGATGGGAGGAAGATAGGAACGTTGGCTGTTCCCTATGTACGTAGTTTGTGGGCATGAAAATGATGACAGGGTATGATAATCGTTGTGATTCGACAGGCGAAATGCGTCGGCTGGTATGGCGTTTTGTAGTACAGCAGGTACAGTGTCAGCTAAGCTATCACCATTGACCCAGGGGTCAGGGATGCAACCTCGACGGAGCAGAAGAAGATAGAATATGCGTCGACCCTCTCTACAGTCTCCGTCCCTTGGCTACTTTTGGTGTGTATGCGTGGGGTAGTATTGACGAAAAGAATAAGGGGGTGGGAGGTTGGGATAACTCCCTATATCCGTCTTGGCTCCAGGTTATCGTGTGTTTACGGAGTAACCGGCGACGTTCCTGTATATACAGCTCTTCAGGTCTTTTCTTCAGCTGTCAAGTGTTGAGCGCAGCAGCTTGGCAAGATCTCACGACCTGACTAGCTTGGTATGGGATATTGTGTATGGGACACATAGACGATTGACGTTTTCTATCCCCATTCCAAGGGGTGGTGCGGCGACGTTGAAATACGATGCCGGTAGCTAGCTACACTAGAAAACTAGTCGTGATTATATGACGAAGACAGTCCGCCTCAGTTTCCAGAAGCTCGCATACTAGACTAGGCCGCGGATTGATATTCAACTGCATATGCACGCATTTATTGTCTGCTTACCAGAGACTGCCACGCAAAACCCGGGTGTTGACTACACTGCCGCCATCATTCTTCAATGGTACCCCTTTCCAGTATTTTTATTCCGGTATGAAGGCCGGCCCACTCGGATGGGCCGGCAGGCGACTGTAGAAGAGAATACGCACCTTAGACTTCATTCGGCCAGCCGAACTGGGCACTTTTTGATCTAGCTTGTTTTGGGGCGGTGTGGGGGGGGGGGTTGCATTATGGCCCAGTAGTTAGGTGCAAAACAACCACGAACCGAGCCTCCGCATGTCGCTTCTGTCTAGCAGTCGCGTAATATCTCGGCGGTGCTCTCAAGAATGTGTACTGGTTTGAGTACGTCTATTTCTCCTGTAGGCGCTGTCCTTTTCGGACCGTTCCCGATGTCCCCAACCAGCGCGAAACCCACTATTTAGAGATTCGAGACTGAACGATTCTCGGGGGATTATGCTATACCTAGTCACTGCTCCAAGGTGAGGATCTGACTACCTCAACGTTCGCTTCACGAACTTGCTTACCTTACGTGGAGAGACAGACACTCTATTGCATCTCGCTTTAAACTATGTTGGCGACACACACTAGCCGCCATCGAATGAAGGCCACCATGCCGTTTTGCAGAAGAGTACTCGTAGTTGCGAACTGAAGACCGCTCGTGACGCTCTCGGAGGGGAAACTTGTCTGGGAACAGCGAGCAATGGGCAAGATCTCCCGCACATATAGGCAGTCCTCTCAACCTCTTGGCAGAGCCTTGGCAACTTTACCAAGCGTTACAACGCGCCACATATCAAAAGTACCCATTCCACGACGATACGTATGGCACCGTCATCCTGAACTACGCAGGGCATAACTGAGAGGACCCAAGAATGATTGAAGCCAAGTACGGAGAATCCATGCAGATCAGAACTGCGGTAAGGATATGTGTGTCCTGTATGGACCGCAGTTCGTGCTATGCCAGTCTTGCATGCTGACTACATACTTAGGCCAGTACCTGCATGGTATCGAAAGACCGGCATAGCCGGGGCACGGCCTTGCAGAATAGGCCTTTTCCATTGAGTGGGAAGAAATCCAAGGCAACAGAAACGTACGCTTCGGTGGTGTTATTCTGAGTAAGAACTTTGTTGGCATTTACGATCACCACGGGGAAAACACCAAGCCTTCTTTCTCCAGCTACCGTTATACAGGGATCTCTTATCTGTCTCCATTTCCGTGACCCCTGCTAAATTGGTTCCGTAAGCACCTCCTCCTGAGTGGGTAAAATGCCGGTTCTTCCAAAGAAACGATCAACCTTAAATATATGCGAGGGAGATGCTGGTACCCGTTATTCTATATTTACGCCCATCCTAGTCGGCAATGCTAGGTAGAACCTTGCGGGAAGCTTTTCATCCTCTAGACATCGGGAGCTTTATATTGAGCACGAAGCACTCTCATCTTCTGGCGATGTTTCCTATTTCTGGCATGTCGTAATTCAGCTCTCCTAGCCCCAAGTTCTCTCCCCTTTCCCCACGTATAGAATTCCGTATACGGCTAGGTAGTTATCGCGACAATCTACAGTAGCCAGGGTCTTCAAGATAATACGATGATAATTGAGAAGCATATGCCAAATAAGAACGTTACCATTGGGAAGGACGTAGGGCCTGCCAACTTATAAAGAAACCCCCCGCCCCCCCCGTTATTGGCTAGAGGAGCCAGTCATCGTTATATTAGGCTAGGTTCTCGGTAAATAAGACCGAAAAAACTGACATACGTCTATACACACGACTATACGGGGGCGCCTCCATTTAGAGCCGTAGAATGACCCTGGAAGCAGTGGAAATAAAAGATACTTAACATAGAATAAGAAGACCTGTCGCATCTGGACATGTGATGCCGTGACCGAAGACCTGGGCAGTACCAAACCATTGCAGTATTCCTTGGGACTCTGTTTGTTCTAGAGTCTAGAGGAAGGAGGAACAAACGCAGCTTACCTAGGTTGTTACCAATCAAATGTCGATAGGACTGCGCGACGGAAACGAAGACTGGCACCGATGCTACGTGGCCGATCATTTTAAAAACCACCACCTTATCGACTTCCGAGCGTTTGCGTGCGCTATCGTATACCCCCAAAAGATGTGTCACCGAGCGCCTGTGACGGTATACAACATATCTGTGCAGCGATATCATACGAGAGCACCCGTCAGCTCAGCTAGGCTCCTGCATAATTGCATGCAAAGGGGAAATGAGCCCCCCAAAGCTGACCAGCGCTTGTATATCCTTACATAGTGGGCTGAAAACGGCAAGCATGCCCGCGTCGTAGAGTTATGATCTTTTATGTAGATCCCTTGCAGGACCTTGTAACGAGGGGGAGGCGTGCTAATGAAAGTGGGGTGCGCCGTTCCTAGTTTCTCTGATGTGAAGACGTTTAGAGCTGAATGTAATGGGTTCGACAGTTCTCATCCTAAGCTGTAAATGCCCGTACGGGGTCTATTCAAGACCCTGTAGAGTGGCGTCGCCGTTTTTCAGCCCCATCGGCCAGAATAAGCAGGAACCGCTGTTGACACGGTCCTCGGCTTGCAGCGCGTCGTCGTTCTCTCGATGCTCCTCCGGCTTGGCGGGGTCCACTGTAGGTTCTGGCCGCTGGGCGTTTCCAGTGCAAAGATGAACAGGGTGTCAGATATGCATGCAATATGTCAGTAGCTTAGCTCAATTAATCTCGGTGCTGTTCAGCACGGTTGCTCCCTTCCCTCTCACCCCCGCATACGGTGAATAACATGATGGGCCAGCCGACTTGGGTCCAGCGCTCGCCAAGGAAAGTAAGCAGGTAGCCGTGCTCCGGATCGACACCAAAAGCTTAGTTCGATAGATCGAGGATGAAAAATCCACCCAGGACTTCCAGTACTTCCTTACAGGGGTTTAATGGGGCGATGCCTTATCCATCATGATCTCCCTAATACGACAATTGTGAGCAGACCACGTCTGTCGCCGCAAAGTCCTTGGCCTCGAGCTTATCCTGGAGCCTAGGGTAGGCAGGAAGGCTTCAAAATGGGAAAATATCTCTCGGAACAGGCGTACGGCCGACCGCTCAACAAGCCGGTTCCTGGGAACCACACACAGCCGAAGGTTCCTAAGGGTCTGTAGAGATGACTGTGCGCCGTGAGTCCGCGCGCCACATCTAAAGAGTAATGGCGAGCCACTTGCTGTGCCCCTTGGTGTGAGGTCAAGTAATGGCAGGAACTCATGCCTTTGACAAGGGTCTGGCGAGTGATATGCCCGCCGGGATATTAGGGTGCGTCCGCTTCTGCAGGTTATGCCCACGCCTGAGGTACCCGAACCGCAGCTCCATGCGAGAGCCAAGCTACGGACTATATCAGCAAGGTTGTATACCGTTCCAGGAAGGTTACCGGCACATATTTGACCGTGCCGTTTGCCTCACTGACTCCGTGTAGTCGACGCTTACAGGTTCGGGGAAGGGTACACTTATCTTCTCAGAGACGTTCCAGCTGTAGCCTGTCCTCATTGAACCTCGGGAAGAACGGTAGACGTGCTCGTAGAGGTAATCGAAGACCGAATCCTCCGACGATTCCTTCCATTAGGTGCGCACTAATGGCCGTGGCTATGAGATCAATCAAGTGATAGATCCGCCTCGTCAGCTCCACGGTATTAATACGAGGGGCTACGCTTCACGAGTGGCCAAACCCGGTAAGACACCCCGGCACACGACGCACACACGCACACACATATATCCCTTCTCGTTTGATATCAGCAGGCCATCAATGTCGCAGTTCCTGGCACAGAATTTTCGGGATGTTGCCTTCTCTAGACTCCCGCTTCCGGCGAACACAGTTGTCCTACAGGAGCCTTGCTGATTTCCTGGAACCGTCACCCAAGGCCGCCTTGCTCCATTCCAACTCACAGCAAAATATATCACATGCGAAGTTACTCGACTTCGTCCGAGATTTTGAAATACCCGTGGTAAATAATGGCTCGCTCAAGAAGCCAGTCCTGGGGGTATTGCTCCCCAACGGGCCAGTACTCGCCGCTACCGTGTTAGCCGTGGCGACGTGGTACACGGCGGCGCCGATAAACCCGGCCGCCGGAGCAGAACAGGTAGCCGCCGACATTGCTCTCTCAGGCGCCAGTGCAATCCTTACTTCTCGACCGGAAGCAGAGAAGCTGCAGTTGGAACAGACGAAACTCGACGTCTTTTTTGTCGAGGAAGTGGGGGGCAGTATCCAAGTGAAGAGTTCGGGAGACAACACTCTACCCAGGGGCACGAAGCCGGGACCGAACAAGGATGACGACATTGGCATTATTCTATTCACCAGTGGCACAAGTGGAAGCAAGAAGGTCGTGCCAATGACTACCTACTCGATCGTATGCGGCGTGGGCTTCGTTATAGATTCCTGGGCGTTGAGGGAAACTGACGTGTGTCTTAACATGATGCCCCTATACCACGTGTAAGCTCATTTTATGGAAAGAAAATTTATTAGAAGACATCTAACGCCCAACAGTGGAGGATTGATTCGGAACATCTTCGCCCCTGTTTTCTCTGGTGGGTCAACTGTTTGCTGTCCAGGGTTCGACCCAAACCTTTTCTGGGACGTCACAGAGACCATGGGCCCGACGTGGTATTATGCCTCTCCTTCTATGCACTCCCTCATCCTAGAAGAGGCCAAGAGCCGTCCAGAGGCTTTAGCTAAATCCAGAATTCGCCTCATATGTAACGCTGCTGGGGGCCTTCTACCGGCCCTGGCGGTCCAGTTACGTGACACTTTCGGATCTGTCGTGCTGCCAAGTTATGGCATGACCGAGTGCATGCCTATCAGTACGCCTCCAATTGATTACAAACTTGAGCGCCCAGGTACATCAGGCATCTCCGCGGGGCCAGGGTTGGCCATCTTGGACGGCCTCGATAGGGAAGTCCCGCCTCGTATCGTCGGTCGCATAGCCGTTCGCGGTGAACCCACTTTCAAAGGGTATCTTCGCGCCGATGGAAGCCTAGACAAGTCCCCGTTCACTGCTGAAGGGTGGTTCGACACGGGCGATATGGGTTATATGGACGAGGACGGATATCTATACATCACCGGCCGAAACAAGGAGGTAATCAACCGAGGCGGCGAGCTTATATCCCCTTTCGAAGTTGAGAATGCAATCATCTCGGCTGCTGAGCGGAAAGACTCGCCCATTTGGGGGCGTGTGTCTCAAGCCCTGGCGTTCTCCGTGCGTCACGACGTGCTGCAAGAGGTTGTAGGCATTGTACTTGTGACCCCAGCGGGTAAACCTCGAGTTGACTTGCGCTTACTCCACGAGTCGCTGAAGGTGGCGCTACAACAGGTGAAGTGGCCGGCCGTGATAGTATATATGGACGACACCCCGAAGAGAAATGGCAAAGTCCTGCGGATCAAGCTGGGTGAGCGACTGTCTCTACCTTGCATGACGGACGAGATACCCTACACTGAAAGACATTGGGAAGCAAAATGCCCTGTCCCGGATACGGACCTCTCAGTTCCCCTCCCTGCGGTGCTGTGCCAGGTAGACCGATCTGTCGTGCAGAAAGCCATTCATGATTTGGTCCACCACAAATTCGACGTTTACGTGGAAACCAATACCGGCCACGGGACACTGGAGGCGTATCTCGCCCCCAGTAGCAGGCAGAATGCCCTAGTCACCGAAGACATGGCGCACTCAATCAAGGAGCAGCTATCACATGTTATGGACGGGTATCTGCTGCCACATAGGATCATACGGCTTCCGGAGCCACTACCACGTGATGATGAAGGCAATATAGATAGCCTTCTACTGCACAAGCGCTTGGCAGATATACAGGTTCGCCTAGCGGTAGAGTTGGCATCCTCAACTCGCGGGAGGATTACGTGTATCTTCGCCAATATCCTCGGACTCGAGGCTGAAGACATCTCACCACACAAGGACTTCTTCGATCTGGGTGGCGACTCGCTAAAGGCGGGTAAACTCTTATCTTCTTTGCGATCAGAGTATAAGATGCACCTCCCAGTAGACCTGGTCTTCAACGATGGGTCCGTCGACGCCCTAACGATCTACATCGACAAGCATAGACAGACCGAAAGTGCTGAGGAGACCCTAACCCTACCGGGTTGCGAGAAGACATACAGTTCCACGAATCCTTTGCTTCTCTTGCTGCAGCTAGTGCCGATGGTGGTGGTGTACCCGTTATGCAGAGCGTTTCAATGGTCGGTATTCATTTACGCGCTGAGTTACGCACAACGTCTCCCTATCAGCGCTACTGTCCTGGGAAGGCTTTTTAGTCTCGCAGTCTGCATGTTAATGGCGAGAATAGTGGCGAAACTGGCTCTGCCTTGGTTCGGAATTGCTGCAAAATGGATTATTATCGGTCGGCACAAGGAAGGTCTCTATCCTATGTGGGGGCCATATCACACCCGTTGGTGGTTGACTCAAAAGATCGTCGACCTCTGCGGTAAAGGATGCTTCGAGTTGACGGAAGGGCTCGAGATCTGGTATTACCGCCTCCTAGGCGCTAACATCGGCCGGGGGGTGACGATAAAGAACGCTCAGCTCGGCGAGTGGGATCTCGTCGAGATCGGTGACGACGCCACGCTGGATAGCTGCATTGCCCGACCTTTCGGGGCGGAGCGCAACACGTCCATGTACCTGGGCAGAATCCGGATTGGGAAGAATGCGTCCGTAGGAGTTAGCTCGGTTGTTGCACCTGGGACGACGGTTCCTGACGACATTTGCATCGGTCCTAACTCGTCCTCCTGGGAACTCGAAGACGCGACCGAAGGCAACCGCGACTTATCAGCTACTAAAGTACGTAGCCCGCATTGGGCGCTCTGGATAGTCGGCACCGCCCCTCTTTGGATGCTGGCGAAATTCCTGTATCTCGTTCCGTGGCTCGGCGGTCTCGTAGGTCTCGTAGTTAGGAGTCCAAGCCATGACGGTGATCCCCTCGCCGCGACCCTGGACTGGTTTGTCCAAGGCGAAAGAGTCGGCTACCATTACCTTGCTCGAGCGCTGCGAACCCTAGTCGGGCCGTTCTTCATTTTCGCATTCGTGGTGCTGGTCCGAAAGCTCCTAGAACTCACGTTTGGCTCGCTAAAGCCAGGTCCCGCTCGTGGGAGAGGGCAGGTGGAGACATGGCGAGCGGCGCTGATGAAGTCGCTGATGCCAGTTCCCCAACTCCACGAACTAACTGCCCTGTTCGGACAGCATTACGAGGCGACCAGCGTGGCGATCCGGGCGCTTGGCGGGAAAGCAGGACGGCATATATACTGGCCGGGGACTGGCCCACGTATTGGCGACTACCACCTTCTCGACATCGGGAATGACGTCGTATTCGGGTCTCGATCGGACCTAGTCACGTCTGATGGCGCTGGATCCGGTACGATCAGGGTGGGAGACGGGGCCATGATCGCGGACCGCGTGGTCGTGCTCCCGGGTGTTACCATCGGGGAGAGAACTACGATGGGGAGCGGGGCATTAACTAGACGCGACAAGACCTACGAAGCTGGCGGCACCTACGTCGGATCCAAGGGAGGCGAATGCCTCAATCTCACGCGGGCGACACACCCTCGCAAGCCCCAGGATATTGACTCCGAATCTAGCGATGAGGCGTGTTCGGCCTACGGAGAGAAGACCAACCTTGACCTCAGAGGCTCGACTCTCACCAACACGCCTTTACCGGGCACTGCGGCCCCATCGTCACCACTGGCGCCATCTTTCAAGACTGGTCGTTCCACTCCTGACCCCCGAACAGTCACTGTTTCAACAACCAATCTCGAAATCAGACAGAACTTGTCGCAACCTGTGCCCAATAAACTGCTCGAGAGCAGACTCGAGGAGACTAGGCAGGAAGAGTCCGAGGGTGAGAGCGACATTGCTAGTGATAATGGCAGCTCGTTGTCTCCCTTCGGTCGAGCGTTCTACAAACATCAGGCGCCGTACTATGTCCTGCGACAATGGCAGATTTTCTTGTACTCTTCCATCGTCATTGTTTTTGTCCATGTCTTTTGGGACGCCACGTCCTTATCTGCGGTCCAAATCGTGGCTCTTGTTTTCCGGACTGCGGCCAACTTGGGCAATACATCTCTCTGGGACCCATTCGTCCTGTTCGCGCTCTTTAGCGGGTTAATCTCAGCTCTAGCTTCGATTCAGGCCATCATAACTGTTGCAACCGTCCTGGCTGCAAAATGGAGTCTGCTGGGTCGCAGGCAGCCAGGTAACTACGACTGGGATAAAAGCAGCTACTGCCAGCGATGGCAGGTGTTCCTCACCATAGAAAAGATGCGGATTCGCTGCTTCCATGGTTACGGCATCCTTGGGATGCTTACGGGCACGGCCTACATCGTGTGGTACTTCAGAGCGCTAGGCGCGGAGATAGGAGAAGACTGCGCGCTCTTTGTGAATGGACGCCCAAGTCTGATGCTTACGGAACCGGACTTGCTCACTTTAGGAGATCGAGTGACGGTGGACGATGCTAGTTTGGTTGGACACATTAACACTCGTGGCAAGTTTGATCTGAATCGACTTCGCGTCGGTGACCGAAGCGTGCTGCGGACAAATAGCCGGCTGCTGAGTGGAGCTGAAATGGGAGCCGACTCTTGTCTTCTGGAGCACACGCTAGTCATGGCCGGCGACGTCGTCGATGAGGGCATGACGATGCAAGGATGGCCGGCAAGCTGCTTTCGAGCCTGTAGAGTGCCCAGTTGCACATAGAATCTATTTGTATAGTAGGTATAGAGATGCCATTGGTCCAAGAGATCATCTCTTTAACCTGAACTGCAGATAGGAACAAAGGTCTCATAAAGTGATGAATTAACAACGAAGTTGTCTGACTGATTAGGGCCGAATAGCCGGCTGAGTAGGCGGTGTGTTAGCCATCGTAAAGAACTGACCACAATGGGAGTTTATAGCTACCAAGGTACACGGTGGAAAAATACAACTTATCGCGCCTAAAAGTAATCGTCGTAAAGGGTTAAAATTAAAAAACGAATTATAACGTTTACCGCAAGCCCGGATATAATACGCGGACTTATAAAAAAGTTATAAAAACGTTTAACGAAGTAAAATACGATTATTTTTAATTAATTTAATATATTATCATTAATTAATTCGAATTTATTATAAAAAGGTGTTAAAAAACGGCTGATAAGTTTATATAGTACGTTATATAAAAATAATAATACTTATAATATATTAAATAAGCAAACGAGCTACTTTTTTTTAACTTTTTAAATTTATTTATAAATTTCTTATTATTAATAGTATAAAACGTTTTAGAAAAGAAGTTAAAATAAATTTAACTATCTTAATTAAAAAGAAAAACCTAAAATTTAACTTTAAAAAGCTATATTTTATTTATAACGTCCTCGAATTTACGTTAAAAGCCTAATATTACGGTCGATACGCGCGAGCTGATATTATCTTAAATTTGCGAAATTTAACGCCGACCAAAAAAAATCAATAATCGAATTTACCTTATTAAAATCAGGCCCTATTTTAAAGGTTGCGGCTGCGACTGCGGCGTAGTTATAGCTAAGTAGTTTTTAGTACTGCGCTAACCTAATTTATAAAAGGGCCTATAAAAACAATAAAACCTCCAAAATAAGGCCTGATGACAAGTTGTAATTTTTTAGGCTCGATTTTGGCAGTCCCATACAAAATTTCAAAATTTTTCTTTTAACATTTGCAAATAAAATAATAAAAACTAATAATATAAAAATGTTAAAAATATTAATATATATAATTTTAAAAACGCTTTTTAACCATATATATAACTTATTAATCCGGGCTGGTTTGGTGGAGATATTAAGAAAATAAGTTAAAATTTTCGAATTTGGCAAACCTTTTATTTGGAACGCCCTTATGGTTGCGATAGTACAATTACCGTATATAACATTTTGCCATGGGCTTTTTAAGGGTAAATTAATATGGGAAAAACCCGTCCAGCTATATTTTTGCCCGTACGGGTTATGGTTATTACGTCGCAGCCATAAGGGCGTTCCGATTAATTAAATCCGGAACGTTTTTATCGCTGTAATAACGTAATTACTGCGTATATCATTTTGCCATAGGCTTTTTAAGGGTAATTTAATATAGGAAAAACCCGTCCAGCTATATATTTACCCGTACGGGTTATGGTTATTACGTCGCAATCATAAGGGCGTTCCGGATTTGGCTGCCCTTAACCTTTTTATAGTTGCGACGTAATAACCATAGCCCGTATGGCCAAAAAAAATTATTAAACGGGTTTCCCCTATATTAAATATATTAGGGAAGCCCGGTACGAAATAATGCGACCGGTAGTTCTGCTGTCGTAGCCATAAGGGCGTTCCGGATTTGGGCTACCCTTAACTTTTTATGGTTGCGACGTAATAACCATAATCCGTACGGGCAAAAGCATAACTAGATAGGCTTTTCCCATGTTGAATTACCCTTGGACGGCCCATGGTAAAATGATGCACGCGGTATTTGCGCTATTGCAACCATCAAAGCGTTGCGGTCGGTTATATTCCTGAATTTTAACTTAGCCATATTGGTTCTAATGTTTATTTAAAAAATTCGAAAAAATTTCTATACGCGTATTAACTTATATCCGATATATATATAAATCAATAAAATTATTAGATATAAATTCTTTGTAAAAATTAAAGAATTTACATAATTTATTAAAAAAAAATATAAAACGAAACCGGTTTTTTGCAATTTTACCTTAGGCCTTGCTGGCTCGTTAAAGGGACTTAGCATTTTTTTTAGGATTTGATTGGTTAATTTTAGCGGCTGGCGCAGTACATAAAACTATATCAAAAATAAAAACGAGCCAGTAGAGGCCTAAGTTAGCTAAGGTAAAATCGAATATATCTTTAAGTTAAATGTGCAAACGTTTTCCGTCTG
Source organism: Monosporascus sp. GIB2 (assembly GCA_004155935.1). NCBI lineage: Eukaryota > Fungi > Ascomycota > Sordariomycetes > Xylariales > Monosporascus > Monosporascus sp. GIB2. Next base: position 52,444 of record QJNV01000184.1, read on the forward strand.
GTATTAATATATTAAAAATATAGCGAATTTGCTATTTGCATAACCCGTCGTAAAACCTATCGGGGTTAATAAGCGTCGAATTTTGTTAAATAGTAAAAAAAATTCAAAACGTATTTAAATCGAATAATTAATTATTAAAAAGTATTAACATACTACATAAGCTCGCGGCGCCCACAAGCTCGCGGCGGGTTTTTTTAACACGTTGTGACAACAAATTCGAATTAAGTAACTATAATATATTAAATCAATTTAAATTAATCGGATTTTTCGTCGTTAAACGCCTTTATATCCTCCTTATAAGTACGCGCATTATGTCCGAGTTTGCTGTAAACGTTATATTTTCGTTTTTTCGCTTAAACCTTTTTGTGATAATTTTTTTCGGCCATTACCAACCGTGATTATTTATTATTTTTTTTTCGTAGTTATAAAAGTTTATACTTTTTTTATAGTAAGTAATTTTTTTTAAAAAAAATGTTTATTTTTAATCTTCTAGCGTTTATTAGAAATGTATTTCGTTTTACGTAATAAGTTATATTCCTTTCGAAAAAAAAACGTTTTCGTATAATAATATTAAATTATTTTTTATTAAAAATTAATTAACTTAATTATTTTTGTTCGCAGATTATTTTAGTATTTTTTAATTTATTTTTATAAATAGCGTTTTTATTAAGTCGTTTTAGTAATATTTTTTAAAGTTTTTGTAAGTGGAGAAATAACGGAATTAATAAAGATAAATAAAAAAACGATTAGTATAAATATAATTAAAACTAAATAAAATAAGTTCCATTTTTACAAATATTAATTTAATATTATCGATCGTTATAGCAGTTTAAAACGCGTTATAAAAATTAACGATAAAATTTTTTATATAATATAAATAATGTAACGTTGCATAAAATTTTCGATATATAATAAATAAGCGCGTTTTAATAGAAAAAAAAGATATATCGAAAGGTTAAAATAAATAAGAAAAATAAAAAAGTATATAAAATGTAATAACATCGTAATTAACGTAATATTTTTTAAACTTTATCGAATGGTAGTTTTTGTAATTATCGAAAATTAAAAAACCTTTCGATTATTTCGTACGTATTCGAATATATTAATCGAAATTTTAAACTTATTTTAAATATAATTTATTTATAGTTTAGCCGTTATCGCTTATAATAACCTTTTAATTAGGTAAAAGTAAGTTATTATCGAACTAGCGAAACAAGTTTTTTTTTTCGATAAGGATAATAAATAAAGATAAGGCTTAATTTAAAATATTAGTAATAATTATGCCGGTTATTATAAAAAACTTTATTAAAAATTTTATTTCGTCGAAATTATAAATATTCTTTTTATAATACCGTATTTCGTAATTATATTCCGAATAAGGTTAAATTATATGGGAAATATTTTTAAATTTTTATATAAAACCTTTAATAATTTATTTTACGATTTAAATACGTTTCGAGTTTTTGTTACCGTTTAATAAAGTTGACTACCTAATTAACTCCGACGCGTCCAGTAACTCGTTACGCGGGTAATAAATCCGTTATATTTTTAATATATTAACATCGGATAAGAAACGTTCGCATATTTAAATTAAGGATACGATCGATAATCGATATTTTTTCGATTAACGTTAATTTTCGCAATTTCGGAATAATATCGGCTCGGGCGCGATTATTTTAATATTAGGCGCTTAAGGTCGATTCGGTAATATTATACATCGAATTAAGCCTTTCGAATTTCAGTATTAAGGTACGTTTTTTTGCTTAAACGGTTAAATTTATCCTCGATTTTTTATAAAACGTTCTATAATATTGGTATTAAATAATATATGATTTAAGTTGGGTAATTGGAATGTATTAAAAAAACTCGCCGCAAGTTTGTGAGCGCCGCGAGTTTGTATGGTACGTTATGCGAAAATTTAAAGATATTTCATAAATAATTCGAATTTATTCCAGTTCTTATCGTCAAATACAATATTGAAAAAAGAATATTTATAATTTTAATAAATTAAATTTTTAATAAAGGTTTTTATAATAATAAATAGAATAATTACTAATACCGAAAACTTGGAAATTTTAAATAAATTTAATATAACATAAGTTATAATTATATAAGTTATTAATTTTTAAAATTAAATTATATCGTTATTTATTATTATAATAAGAAAATATTATTTTAGAACTTAATTCGGTAATAATTTATTATAAATAACCGGTTAAAAATTATATTAAATAATGTGAGCCGTTAAAGTGATTTTCTAAAAGGGCTTAGTTTGTAGCCCTAAGATTGTAAAGAACAAAGCAGGAAGCAGCTATATGTGGCTGCTTTCCCCTCCCAGTTATAGATAAGTAGTTAACCAGGAATTAAGATACCAACTTAGATATTAAGTGCAATACATCTGCCAATATGGTAATATCTTTTAGTTCCATTTTTTAACATTTTAATCTTTAATTAATATCCCTGATTTATTCATTTTATATTACATTTAAGGTATCCCTTTAAAATAAAAAAGAGGGAAAACTTAAAATAGCAAGTTCTGCGTAAGAACGTTTAAAAATAAATTTGCTAAAACGAATTAGCTTAACTTAAAAAAGTTTTAAATTTCCTTTAATCGCTTTAAGAAAAAAACGTTTGCTTAAGGTAATAACCGTAATCTATTAATAACAGAAAGTTCGTCGTTACGGTAACGTTCGAAAAAACTAAAGAATTAACAAAAAAAATTACGATAACGTCCGGAAAAAAAGTAAGAGGTTAACCGGAAAATTTCGAGCTAAAGTAATTAATAAAAGTAATAACAAAATTATCGAACGAAAATAAAAGGGATATATAATTAAATTAGAAAAACTTTAAGTTTAAATTAAATGAAAAAAAATTAATTTCGAGGTAATAATAATTAAGAAATATGAAAAACGGTTATTTAAATGGCCTTATAAGTTACTATATTTATTAACTTAATTTAAAATTACAATAAAGTTATTTAAAAAGGGCGAATAAAAGAAACATTTCGCCAGTACTTGATTATAACAGTAAATTAAATGTACGAATATTTTATAGCCAAATTTCGAGATAAATAGTAATCGGGAGAAAATACATATAACGCGAAGCGATAAAGAGAGAATAGATCTACTTAAAATAGAAACGGTTAACTATTTTATTGTAAATATGGTAAATACGAATATTAGCTAAAGATTACCCGAAAGCGAGGAAGCTAAAAGATTTAATAAACGGAAAGAGATAAAATAAGCTATATTTTATTTTAAAGAAATTTAAGAATTTATACGAGCCGGACGAAATATTGAACGAAATAATTTTTAATAGTTTAAACGCGGTAGCAAGATTTTAAATAGCTTTATAGTAACCTTAAAGATATAAGGGCGTGTAAGCAGTTAAGGTGATTATTTAAAAGGGCTTAGTTTATGGCTCTAAGATTGTAAAAAATAAAGTAAAAAGCAGCTATATATAGCTGTTTTTCTTTCTTATTTATAAAGAAGTAGTTAACTAGAAATCAAAATATTAACTCAGATATTAAATGTAATATATCTACCGATATAATAGCGTTTTTTTAGTTTCGTTTTTTTAATATTTTAACTATTAATTAATACTTCTGACTTATTTATTTTATATTGTATTTAAGATATTTTTTAAAATAAAAAGAGAGGAAAGCTTAGAACGGTAAATTCGGCGTAAAGGCGTTTAAAAATAAATTTACCAAAACGAATTAATTTAATTTAAAAAGTTCTTAAAGTTTTTTTAATCGCTTTAAAAAAAGTGTTTGCTTAAGGTAATGGCCGTAATTAACTAATAGTAGAAAATTCGTCGGTGCGACCATATCCGAAAGGACTAAAAAAACCCGAAAAAAATTTAACAAAAGAAAGCTATGATAACGTTCGGAAAAAACGTAAGAAGTTAGCTGAAAAGTTTCGATCTGAAGTAATTAATAAAAATAATAACGAAGTTATTAAACGAAAATAAAAAAGATATATATTTAAATTAAAAAGATATATATTTAAATTAAAAAGATATATATTTAAATTAAAAAGATATATATTTAAATTAAAAAGATATATATTTAAATTAAAAAGATATATATTTAAATTAAAAAGATATATATTTAAATTAAAAAGATATTAAGTTTAAATTAAATAGAAACAATCGATTTCAAAATAATAATAATTGAGAAATATAAAAAACGGTTATTTAAGTAACTTTATAAGTTATTATATTTATTAATTCGATTTGAGATTATGATAAAACTATTTAAAAAAAGCGAATAAAAGGAATATTTCGTTAACATTTAACCATAACGGTAAATTAGCTATACGATGATTCTATGGCCGAATTTCGAGGTAAAAAGTAATCGAGAGAAAATATATATAACGCGAAGCGATAGCGGTAAGATAAACCTGCTTAAGATAAAAATGATTAGTTATTTTGCTTTAAATGTAGTAAATACGAATATATGGTAAAAAATTGCCCGAAAGCGAAAAAGCTAAAGGATTCGATAAATGGAAGGGGATAAAATAAGGTATATTTCATCCCGGAGGGATTTAGGAATTTATATAGGCCGGACGGAATACTGAACAGAATAGTTTTTTAATAGCTTAAGGGTAGCAGCGAGGCTTTAAATAGCTTTATGGCAATCTTAAAGCCATAAGGGCGTGTAAGCAGTTAAGGTAATTTTCTGAAAGGGCTTAGTTTATAGTCTTAAGATTGCAAGAAATAAAGCAAAAAGCAATTATATATAGCTACTTTTCTCCCCTAGTTGCAAATAAGTAATTAACTAGGAATTAAGATATTAACTCAAATATTAAGTACAATACACATGCTAACAAATAATAAGAATTAAATAATAAACGAATTAAATTTAAAATAGGTTAAATATTTCGATTAATATATTCGAACGCGTACGAAAAAATCGAAACTGTTTTTTATTTTCGACAGTTACGAAAATTACTATTCAATAAAATTCGAAACATATTACGTTAACTATAATATTATTATATTTTATATACCCGCGTATTTTTCATATAATTTTTAACCTTTTAATATATTTTTTAAAACGGGCTTAATATTGAAAGTTTAATACAATGTTATTATATTTATATTGCTTAAAAATTATACCGGCTTTTGTAATACGTTTAAATTATTATAACGTCCGATAATATTAAATCCGGATTTTCCGTAATTAATATCGTTTTATTCGATTTTAATACCGTCTTTTTTAAGTTCGAAATTTTTTAAATATATTTATGCTAACCGTTTTCCCATTACTCTTTGCCAGTTTTATCTTCTCGCTTACGAAAACTCTTAAAAATATTTTAAAAATAATAAAATAAAAACGCTATCTATAAGAAAGAATTAAAAATTACTAGAGTAACTTATTAATAAAAATATTTAAATCGGCTAATTTTATAATAAAAAATTTTATATTATTTTTATATAAAATCGCTTTTTTTTAAAGAAGTAAACATTTAATAAAATAGGGTAAGATGTCGCGCCTATACTCCGATTCGGTTAATTAGTTAGTCCGAAGCTTATATATATATTAAAGCGTTTCTTTTATTATAGGTTCAACTTTAGAATATTACTATTTATTACGGCTTTTATATATATTAATTGCTAGGTTTAGCCTTCTGAATATATTTGTTATTTTTTTAAATTAATTTTTATTTAGATAATAACTTATTTAGGATATTCGTATTAATTAGGATTGAATTTTTCCAGCTTATTTTAAGTGGTAGTTACGGAAAGGTAATTTTCGATTTTTCATTTAATAGTTAAAGAAGATAAAGTTTTAATTAAAAACGCGAGTATTACAAATTACGATTATTAAAGTATAAAAGTACGTGTTACGTTTTATACGACAACGATTATATAAATGTTTAATAACGACGAAACGGTTCGAAAATATTATTAATTAAAAGATATATTTAGGATTAAGGATTTACAAAGTTTTTCTTAAGTAAAATTTTTTATCGACCGGTTTCGGAGGATTATATATTTAAAGAATATATTAGTTAAAGGATATAGCTTGATTATTTATATTTAAACCGATAATAAGATTTAAGATGTAATTTATATTTTGAAAAATCTTATATAACAAAATTAAAAGTTAAGTATTAACTAATTATAATTAAGGATTAACCGAATATAATTAACTAAAATTAACTACTAAAAATTAACCGTATAGATTTAAGAGATATAAAAATATATTATTGGCGACGTATTTATACAAATTTTAAATTAATTAAAAATGAAGTAACGCTGATATAGTTTATAATACGGATTAAATTATTAATATAGATAGAAAAAGGAATAAAGTTATAAAGCTCCCAGTGTTAATTACAAGAAAAAAAGTTAAAAAAGGGTTAATATTTATTAATAAAATTAAAAAGTTATATAGAATTTATTAATTAGTATAATTTAGATTATTTTCGACTTAATTAACTAATAACTTTTATAGATATTACTTGTACGTATTGTACGAAATTTATTATTATTAATTAGTAAGATTTTCATAGCGTTAATATTATTAGTCGAATTATTAATTATAAAGTTAGACACGATTAAGTCCGATATTAGCTCACAATAACGTGCCGGTTAGGAAAGATAAGTTTGTTTAGATAAATAAAAAAGGGTAATAATTTTATTTTAATTACGAGAAATCTAGAAGATGTAAATGTGAATATTATGTACCTTAATTTTTTGGAGTTTATATAATCGAATAATAATATTAATTTATTAAAAGTTTATTAAAATTAGCTAAAATCGTTATATAATAAGGGTTATTATTTGCTTTAAAGTTTTTTATTATTTAAAAGAATTAAAATTTGGTATCGAATATTATTAATTATTATCGATTATTAAAATTTGAGTACGAAAATAAAGTTAGTAACGAATTATGTTTAAATAGTTTTCTTAGTTTTTTTTAAGTTTGTTATAAATTTAATTAAAGAACGATTATAAAAGATATTAAATATTATTATTAAAATGCTTAAAGAAAAATACGTTTAGTTTATTTAAACATTTTTATAAATTTTTATTAAAGTAACGATTATTCTATCCGAAATTACGTTTTTAAAAATTTTTAGTCGGATTAAATACGCTTTTCCAAAAGATATTATAAATAAGTTTATTTCGTTTATGGTTTTGCCAGATACGTCTATTTTTCTAATTTTTCTTTTTTTGATATTATAGTTATTAATTAATTCAAAAAAATTAATAGGTTATATCGGAAGTATAAATTAATTAAGATTAAAATAATTAATAAGGTATCATATTAAACAGATAGGTTCTTCATAAAAAATTAAGTTAAAATTATTTTTAAGAAAGTTATTATATAAAACGAAACGATTAAAAATGTTTTAAAAATTTTTAAATTATAAAATCCGAAGTAAGTGCGGATTACTAAGAACTGGTTAAAATATTAATAAAATAAATTTAATATAACGAACCTAATTAGGTTTATAAGTATTATTTGGAATATGTTATTAAGATTCGTAATATTATAAAAAAGGTTAAATTTAAAGATAAGATTATAAGTAAGAAAAAATATATTAAAACTTTATTAGAAAACCTTTTAATAAGTTATTTTAAAAGGGTTTTTAATAATTTATTTATAAAGTTTAAAAACTTATATACGATAATTTACGATAAAGTTATAGTATTAATTAAGGATTAAATTTTTAATTAAGCTAGATTAATTCGATATACAAAATAAGAACGGTTATCGAATACGGTTTATTTCGACCTTAGTTGAATGGATAAAATATGATAATAAATACTTAAATTTATTTAATAAAGTAATATTATATTTAAACTCATTTTAGTAGTAAGGCGTAATTAGATATTAAAATTTATTAATACTTTATAAAAATTAAATTTTATTTAAGTATAATAAATTTAATATTTTAATATTTTTTAAGGAAAATGGGAAATTTAAAAGTTGCCCGAGTTTAATAATATTATATATTACCTGGCCAAAAACTTATCTAGTTATAATATTATAGTGCAAACTTATCGATTAATATATTAAACTTTTACTCGAACAAATTTAATAGGATAGAATTTTACCGTAAACAAAGTAGTTACCGAGGTAATTATTAAAATAGTTATTAAAGCCGTAAAGGACGATTTAGTAATTCGGAAAAAAGATCGTATTAATTTTATATAAAAAATATATATATAATAAATATTTATCAATTATTTTCGAATATGAAAATTACCGGTTTTATTTTATTCGACGATAATTTACATATTATTTACTTTGAAGGTAAAAACGATCGAATTAATTTAGGTATAATATAATTTCTGATAGTATTTTAAAATTAAATCATCGACGAAGAGGCTTTTATTTAAAAAAAGATTTTAAAATAAATTTATAACTTTCCGAGTTTCCTTAGTTATATTAAGGATAAAATAAAATATTTTTAATAATATGTGAAGATTTAAATTTTGTATCGATTCGAAATTAATTCGGTTTAATATTTTAAATATACTGTAACTTATAATAATTTTAAAGCCGGACCGATTAAAATAGATTATTAATTAAAATTAAATTACCGGAATTAATATGTTTTATTTCGTTGCGAAAAACGAGATATTATTTTATAAAAAAGTAATATTAATTAATTAATTATGAAATAATTATTTATTTATTTTTAATAGCGTTATATTAACCAAAAAACCTGGAAAAGAAAAGGAAATAAAAAAAGAATTTATAAAACGGAATAAAGTCAACGATAATAAGGTTATATAAAACGAACCTTTATTTATAAATACTGAGATAATAGTATAAACGGACGATATTTTTAATTATGGAGAACTAATTAATAAATAATTAATAAAATATTAGAAAGTTAAAATTTATAAAAACTTTAAAAAAATTCAAGTTGGAATTAATTAAAGTTTGTTTAAATTTTAATAAAGTTTTTAAAATTTGATAATTACAAAGATTTTTAAAACGTTAAATCGTAAAAATAAAAAAGAAATTTAAAATAATAGAGGTAAAAATCCGTGGCTTTGGGCCGATAAAGCTGTAATAAGCCTTTAAAATCTTGATTATAAGTATTAAATATAAACTAAAAAGTTAGAAAAAAATTAATATTTTATTAATAGAGTAATATAGCTTAATAGAATAAATTACTTTATGATTTAGATTCGTTATTAAGGTTAGATTTAGTAAAGAAGAAAATTTAATTAATAATATTATCGATACCGGGATCGAATCAAATGTTATAATTTTATTTTACGTCAAAAAATGGATTAGTTATAAGATAAATACGAATTTTTTTATAAATTTTAATATTTAAAGAAGGATTAAGTTCGAAAGTATAATTAAACCTTTTATTTAATTAATTAACTAATCGTTTATTATTTTATTTTTTATCGTCGATAATAACTACGTTACGTAACTGTTAATATTAGGATTTAACTTTATACCGAAAGTAAAAATAATATTAAATATAAATCCCGATATAATAGAAAATTTTAAAATTTGGGTCGACGAAAATTATTATCTTTTTAGTACTCGCAATACGAATTATACGTAATATCCGCGCTAATAATTAGTTTAAAAAAGTGTAGCCGGTAAATTTATAAGCCGCCTTATTAATGTAAATAGATTTATTAATAAATCGATAAATACATTAATTATAACTTTTTAAATATTTTTAATTAAAATATTTATTTTAATTAAAATTATACGATAATTGAAAGTTATAAAAATTAATCAAATTTAAAAACTAGGATTTTAAAACTATTTACTGATAAAAAATTAGTATACGTTTTATATAGAATTTTATAAGAGAAAGTATAATAAAAAAGAAAAAGAAAAGAATATAATTTAAATTAATATTATATATAAGCCCAAATGGAATATAATAGTTTTTATCGATAATGTACCACCCGATAAATCGGTACTATCTGGAAATCTAAAATGGAAAGTTAAAAAATTCGAAAAAATTAAACGGGCGATTGAAAAGTAAAAAAAATTTAAAACATATTTGGTACTTTATTTATAATTTTATTTCTCGAATTTAATTTTATACCTTAAGAGATTTAATTAATCAAAAAAAGAATAAAAGTTATATTTAATCAACTTGGTAATAAATTTATTCGTATCATATTTGTAAACGATATTTTTTACAAGGAAGTTATTTTAGAATAAAATTGGCAAAAATAGAATTGAATTAAAAATATTATCGTACTATCTTACGAAGTTAAAACGATTTTTTATAAGGCGTAATAAGTTAAAGGTATTATAATACTGTTTAATATAAGAGATAAGTTAATCGACGTATTATAAGTATGTATTAAAAAAAAGATATTTAAATAATCACATATTGCGTATTAAAATGCTTAGTTTTTTATAGAAAAAAAAAGACGGTAACTTGTAATTAATTAATTCCGTTACGAAGTTGAACGTTATTATTTTACAGGATACGTTTATGCTAGAAAATTACGATAAATTTTTTACAGATTTTGCTATATATTCGTTAATTTTTTTAATATATTTTTTTAATACGATTAAGTTATTTTAGTTTTTGTTAATAAAGATATAATAACACATATAATATTGTCAAAATTATTTAAATATATTACTATAATAATAAGTTTTATTAATTTAATAATTTATTTTTATCAAATAATGGAAAGAATTTTTAAGGATTTAATATTTAATATTACGCTATTATTCGTAGATAATATTAGTATTCAGCAATTAAAAACACGGTATAATATTAAAGAAATTTTTCCCCAGATTCGACGGTTCGTTTTTAAATATATAGTTAATATAAATAAAATATTTTTTAATTGCAAACTTATCAAAGTTACGATTAATATAGAGAAATATTAATAGTATTATAAATTTACGATTATTATTAGATTTTTTTATAATGCGAATAATTATTGACCCGATATAGCAAAAATAATAAAAAATTTTTAAGGATTACCGTTTATTACCGGATATTTATTATGTATTATGCTATTAAGATAGAATTTTTTATTTAGAGCTTTAATTAAAAGTATACTATAAAAATATTTAAAAAAGAATTTACGACGGTTCCTATTTTAATTACGTTTAATTATAACTTTAAAGTAGGCGAAATTATTATAACGACGAATATATACGAAAAAAGCTTTAAAGGTACATTAGACCAAATAATTAATAATGTAAAATACCTAATACGTTATAAAAATAATATTTTAAAAAAGCCGAGTTCAATTACGATATTACTAAATTAAAATATTAAGTTATTTTTAAAATTTTAAGGTAATGTCGGAATTATATTTATAGGATTCGATTTATATTAAAAACCGACGCCAAAATATTAGTTGCATAAATTAATAATTTTATAAGTTTTTTAATTAATACCTTATTAATTTGGTAAATTACATAAATTAAACTTCGTAATTTTAAGATTAAATATATCTTTAGTAAGAAAAACACGGTTGTTAATAGGTTATCGAAAAAACCAGCCGGATTTTTTAATAAATTAAACGATTAATAAGAGAGAAAAGTCGATAACTTTATTAATATTCAACTAGGCGTTATACGAATAAATCTTATTACTAAAATAACTTAAACGGAAAATAAGAAATTTTTTATTAAGATTTAATTTAAACGATTATAAAAGTACGTTAAATTTCTTACGATATTTAAACTTTTTAAGTAATTTATAGACGTAATAATAAAATAAAAGGTTATTCTTGAAAACGAAATTTTAAAATATTTTATTTCAAATAGGATTTTATAGTGTAAGATAGAAAAGTAATACAGTAATCATAAGGTTATCAATAGTAATTAAAAGCGATTAATAATAATAAAATAATATTATAAAAATTACGAGTATAAGAGACGAAATATAACTTACTAATATATAACTATTTTATATTATTAGTGCGATATATGTAAGTATATACTCAAGGTAATATTCGTTTATATTTTATATTAAAAAGTTATTAAAAAAGTTTCAAGAAATATACGATTATTCAGAACTTTTAGATATTATTATTATTTAAGTTATTAATATATAATTTATCTTAAACAACGATAGCTATAAAGTGATTATCGAAACTCGATATAAATTATCCGGTTACCTAAAGATAAAAACGTTGCGTGTAGTTACGTTTGTAATAATTTAAACAATTTTAAACAAATAAATCTTTTATCGATATAGAATTTTTTAAAAATTAAAATTAATAAGAAATTTAAAAATAAGGGCGAAATTATCAAAATTTAGAAAATATTCGAGATTAAGTGAAAAAATTAACATTACGTATATTATTTGACGATAGGGATTTGTTAAAAGAGGATCCGTTTCGATTGCTAAAAATTTAATAAAAACGACGTATAATACTAGTAAAAAATAGGTTAAGCTTTTATTTAAAATAATATTTACACATAATATTATTGTATAAAGTTGCGGATTTACCCTGTATAAGTTATTATATAGATAAAAAGTATTTTATATTAATTAAAATTATAATACCAATATCAAGAATTATAACATAAAAGTTTAATATTTCGAAGAAAAATTTAATTATAGAAAGAATTAAATTAATAAAATATAAAGCCGACGACGTTATTAAAGTAATTAAGGTAATTATCGCGTAATTCCATAAAATTACCCAGTTCGCTAATTAAAAAAATAAAGATAAAATAAGAATATAACTTTTAAAAGTTGATAATTTAGTATTATTATATAATATACCGCGATATATTAATATATTTAAAAAGACGAAGTTAAAATACTAGTAAATAAAACCGTATCTAATTAATAATATTTTTAATTAAGATACTTATCGTTTAAAGAAAACTAACAAGATATTAAAGGTTGATTAATTTATACAAAATACTACTAGGTTCAAGCCATATTTTCTAGGCTGAGCTAAATACATGAAAGTGGTTACGCGATATAATCGCACGATAAATACTATACCCAGTATCTTAGAACACAATAACTAAGCGGTGGTTTTCACGATTTAAGATAGATTGTATACCTCAGTCCTGTAGAGCCTTACTTTCTAATACGTAGTTGCTAATAAGCGTCGATCCTAATAAACCTTATACTCGCTAACTAGTTCGGCATGTTGATTAATTTATAAAAAGATAATTAAATAAGATTATTATTTAATAAACCCGATTAATTAAGGAACTTTATAAGCGAAAAAATTAATAATTTCGAATTATTAAATATATTAAAACGAATATAAAGATTTAAATATTAAATAAACAATTCGAAGATTATATAATAGTAAACGATAACGATATTTACGAAATTAATTAATTGCATAAAAAAAGAAAATTATTGGGATTACTTATAAAGCATTAATATATAAAAAGATTTAACTGGATTTCCGTTTTTATTTATTTTTTAAGATTGTTAATACGTTAAATTTTTTTATCGGAGGCATTTATTAAAATATTACAATTTGTAATTTTATAAGTAGGATTAATAAGTTTGTTTTAAATTAAATGTTAATAAATTTTTTTTATCAAAATAATAATAAATTAAATAATTTAATTTATTAATATTTAACTAGATTTATAGTTTTCATATAAAATATACCTAGAACTTTTCTACTTAATTATTTCGAAATATATAATTATAACTTTTATTTAACCTAATATAATAACTATAAAAACTTTTAACGAAACTCGCAATCGATACGTGATTAAAGAATAAAAAATTTTTATATAAGCCTAATATTTAGGAACTATAATAACCTTTTTTATAAAATTTATAAAATAGTAAAATTAAATATTTTAAAAGCTTAAATAAATAACTTATTAACGTATTGAAAATTTTTAACGAAATGTATTATAAGTAATTTAAAAGATTAATATAAGTAACTTCGATAAATATAATATTTATTAAAGACTTGTTTTTAAAAATTAATATTCTAATAATTGAAAATTATACGCTAGCAGTTTCTTAAAAATTTTTACGAGTAATTTATTTTGAAGTAAAAGCGATAAATATAACGTTAAATAATAATTATTAATTAATATAGAAAATTAAAAAGGAAAAATAACATATTATCTCAAAATATTTGGTAATAAAATAAGTAATAACTATATTATTATTTTAAATATTAATTATATTTTATATAATATTAAAAAAGGGATTAAGAAATTTTAATCGACCGGTGCTTATATATAAATCTAGGAGTTTATCGGTAATCCTTTTCGTAAAAATCGATAAATCAAAAAAAAAAATTTTTTTACGTTTAATTTAAGGTATTAGCGTAATTAATCGACAGCCTTTAAAAAATTACTTTTCAGTACTTAAAATTTTAAACGTCGCAGGATTATTTTTAATTAATAATTTAATATTACGGGGTATAAGTAATCGTAAATGATTTATAATAAATATTTTAGTAGAAAAACGTTTATTATTAAAAGTAAGAAAATCAAATCGGTATTTAAATTAAGAAATTAACTTAATTATAAAAATTTAACGGTATATAAGATTTTAAGGTTTACGGATATTATAAGTGTCGATCGAAAATTTATTACCGCGTTAAAAATAAAAAGTTAATAGTTTGTTTATTTTATAAATAACGGGTTTAATAAACGAAAAAGTATTAAAAGTAATTAAAATATTGCAACAGATAGTTATAAAATAATTAAAGTTTTAAAGGTTTCGAGTACGCTTAATTTTAAGACCGATAATAATAGCTTAATTATTATCGTTTTCGAAAGAAATATTTTATTTATTTAATTAACTACTTAAGATTTATATTTTTACGAAAATTTTAATATTTAAAAGAATTAAATAGTTTAGAAATATTTATAATAAACTATTTAAATAATATAAATTAATAAATAGAAGTAAATAAGCGAGAATATAAATATATTTAAGATATATAATAAAAGTTATTAAAGAAAAATAAAAAATTTATAAAAGTTAAAAGTTAAAGGAATATAGGAATTAAGTAATGATAGCCGATTAATTAAAATCGATAACGTTTTATAATACTTTTTTTAATAATATCGGATAGAATTTCTTAAAATTTTTTCGGCGTATAAAAATTTTGATAGAAAGTTATTAGGTGTATTTTATAACTTATTAATTAATTATAGAAAACGTTTAAAAGTTACGAATTAAGCGTTTTCCTATAGATATAATTTCTGTAATTTATATTTACTTATATATTTATATTTTTTTTTCATATATTCCGATATATTAATTAATTTCGTTATATTTATTATGGCTTTATTATCGTTTAAAGAAATTTTAAAGCTATTACAAAATAATATTCTTAAGTTAAATTTTAAGAAATTTCATTTATTTCGGTTTAGTGATTTTAGTAAAATTGCTAATATTCGACTTAATTTTATTATCGAGTTCGAGAAGATATTACGGAGAATATATTATAGTAATCCGTTTATATTTAATATATTTATATTTTTCCGTATTTTATCGATTAATTTCGACCTATCTATATTTATTGCCCAGTAAGATACGGATAAAAGTTACTTTTAGGGTAAATATAAGATATTATTAAAATTCGCGAATAATCTAGATTTTTAATATTATGCCGTTATCGGATTATTTTAAAAGATTGTTATGTTTATTCAGAATGAAAATTATTTTTAATTAATAAATATTACTAAGTTGATTTATATAGTTGCTCATAAGATAGTTAAGGGGAAATTATCATATATATATCGAAGTTATTACATTTTTATAAAATACAAAACGAAAACTAAAATCTGAAATTCCGATTTGAATTTTGTTTAGATAGTAGTATATAATTTTATCCCGGTTAATAATATTAAACATATTAGATAATAAGTAGAATTTTTATATCTACGAGCAAAACGTATATTGTTAATATTCTATAGTTATCTTTTAGATAATTAGTATAGAAAAATGCTTAAATTTTACCAATTAGGCTGGAAATAAGCTAGTTTTGATAATCCGCCCGTACGAATAGGTAAAGTTAGGATTTTAAGATAACGACATAATTGGATATACGGCTTTTGAGTAATATACGTGTTTTTTTATTTTACGAGATTTTATATTATAAAGAAAACCGGGTACGACTAATAAAAATTTGATTAATTTTATAAAATAAATTATCCGACTATATTTAGGTTTAAACAATAGAAAATATGATAAAAATGTACTGAAAGAATTTTGGCCTAATAACTTTTTTTCTTATTATTAATTTTTTTTAAAATTAAATAAGCTAGATTAAAATATTTATATACTTTTACCATTATAAGGTAATTTAGAGATAACGTTTAAAACGTAATATAATATCGAGGTAAAATACGTATTTCGTTTATTATTTAGTAATTAACGTACTTAAGTTATATTAGACGAAACTTATACGGTACCGTACCGCTAAGTAAGTAATACGTATAAGATAGTTAGAAAACGTTTAGAACCATATTTTATCCCTGGATAGCCGGGTTAGAAAAAGTATAAGGAGTTAATTAGTGGTTAATAATTTAAGAATAAGGTATAAAAGAAATGAGAGAAAGCGTTATAATATAAGAATTTGATAAAAAGATAAAGGTAAAGTCTTAAATTAAAAATGTTGAAAAATAAATCGCGTCGAAAAAAGAAAAATTAATTAAAGGAATATGTATAATTAATATTTATTATGGCAGTAAGTTTTTATTATTTTTTACGATAGGACGAAAACGTGTTCTATTATAAGAAAGGAGGTTTGAAATAGGGTAAGGTGTCGCGTTTATATTTCAATTTGGTTGATTAGTTAATTCGAAGCTTATATATATATCAGAGTGTTTTTTTCACTATGTGTTTAACCCTAGGATATTATTATTTATTACGTTTCTTATATATATTAATTACTAGGTTTAATATTATGAATATATTCGTTGTTTTTTCCTATTAACCCTTATCTGGATAGTGACTTATTGAGGATGTTCGCACTGATTAGGACTAAATCTCCTCGGCCTATTTCATTAATTACGCGAAATAAATTTCGTTTTAAATAAACGTCAGAAAATTAAAAACAACTGTTTTATTTATTTTTTTTTTAAAAAAAGAGATATTTACAATAGTATAATTTCAATCCTATGCTATAAAAAAATGCGGGCCTACATATATCCGATAGCTAGGTCCGACCGTAGCTGGATTTTAATTTCTCTTTAAACGAAACTATATAAATTCGTATAAATTAAAATAATTTTTATTGGTATCGATATCGGCGTCAGTTATTTTAATTAGTTAATAATAACTCTTAATAACTTTTAAATACTTTTTATTGAAATAGCGTAAATGTTATACGTATGTTGCTAGACGGTTTTATATTTATATATTTGATTAATGTTATCGATCGAAATTAAACTAATGTAATTCGTATAGTTCTATACGTTTCTATATAAAAATATATATAAACGTATAGTAATATATAATTTTGTATGATGTAATATGATATAACGTAATATATAAGCGAACGACTTATATAAGCGAGCGGACTAAAATTTCCTACTTCGTAATAATAAATTTAAATAACTTAACTATAATACGTTAAATATATTTAAATTAATTGTATTTTTTGTCGCTAACCATATATATAGCTTTAGCACAAATATATATATTATATTAAACCTTGTTACGGACGTATATTACCATATCCTCCTACTAACCCGTATATAATAACCATTTCTAATAGCTATTAATAGTATTTTTTTTGCCACTACCTTTTCTGCCGACCGAAAAACGTATTTATTCCGTATAGTAAGTTTTTTTATTGGGATTGTTTATATTAACAATTTTATATATATAAGGTCAAATTATTATTTTAACAAATCCTGTAAAACCGCGATACGCCTTTTCGATACGCCCTAAAATAAAGCCTTATAGCTTTGCCCTGTAACTTTATAACGCGCCCTTTAACGCGCCCTTTAACGCTTTGAATATAATATATATTGCGAATATCTTTTACGTATTAAAACCGGATAAAAAACGCTCGTATATATAGGTTGGAAATTCGGTCGGGAATAAGTATTTAGTCGGTCGGCTTTAATTCTTACGAAATAAGAGTAATATTGATTCGGACGTATTCGTAGTTAATCGGTCGCATATAGGTTGGTAGGAAGAAATAGCATTATAGCGTCTGTAATAAGCCTTAATATAATCCGTGCATTTATTTTAAAGTTATATATATAGTTAGCGACAAAAAATACAATTAATTTTACTTTATTTAACATGTTGTAGTTAAGTTATTTGAATTTATTGTTACGAAGTGGGAAATTTTAGTCCGCTCGCTTGTGTGCGCCGTTCGCTTATATAGTACGTTAATATTTTTATATTTTTATATTCGCGTATTTTTTATGTAAACTATAAATTTTTAACGTCTTTTCTTTTTCTACTTTAACTCGCATTTATTCGTTATATATAGAAAATTTAATACGACGTTATTATACTTATATTGCCAAAAAAAAATTCCTTACCGATTTTTACGACGCGTTTAAAATTATTATAACGTTCGATAATATTAAATCCGGATTTGCGAAAGTTAATTTCGCTTTATTTAATTTTAATACCGTTTTTTTTTTCAAATTCGAAATTTCTCTAATTATATTTATGTTAACCGTCTTCACTTTAACTTTCGTCGGTCTTATTTATTTTCCGTTTATTAAAACGTTTGAAAATATTTAAAGAAGTAATAAAATAAAAGCGTTACTTATAAATAAAGTCAAAAATTATTAAAGCGGTTAATTTTTAAATAATAAAGTTATCTAATTACGCGAAATAAATTACATTTTAAGCAAATATTAAAAAACTAAAACTAAACTTTTTTAACCGAGAAGGAAAACAGTGGTAAAAAAATACAAGTAATAATAATTGAAAATAATTATCGTAAAAGGGTTACGACGAAAAAACGGAAATGTGGCATTTATAACAAGCTCGGACATAATGCGCGTATTTATAATAAAACTGTAAATATGTTTAACAAAAAAAAAACGATTAATTTTAATTAATGCGACATATTATTATTAAGTTATTTAAGTTTATTATTATAAAGTATTAAAAAGTGTTGCGCTTACTTATATATTGCGGTCGCTTATATAGTACGTTATAGTAAGTATTTTTCTTTATTAAAAATATTTATTTCAATTATTTAATTACGTAAAAGCGAATTATTTTCACTAAAAAAAAGGCCTTACGATACGCCCCGCGATACACCTTGCGATACGCCTTACAATACGCCTTATAACGTATTTTATAACGTATATTTTTTAATGTATTAAAGCTGGACTAAAAACGCTTACGTTTATAAGTTGAGAATCTAGTCAGTAATTGATTTTTTTGTCCGTCGGTTTTAATTTTTGTAGATTAAGAGTGATATTAATTTAGATGTATTAAAAAGCGGTCGGTTACAGACAGGTTAGAAAGGGGAGATAGCGGTATAACATCCGCAGTAAGCCTTAATATGTAAGATATTGTAGGTTCAAGCCATATTTTTCTAGGCTGAGCTAAATACACAGAAAATGAATGCACGATATAATTTGTATAATAAATACTATACCCAGTATCTTCGAACACGATGGCTTATTAATTGTTTTTTTCACAGCTAGGATAGATTGTATATCTCAGTCCCGCAGAGCCTCACTTTCTGCTAGGGCCTCGTAAGCACGCAATTTCTCGACTGATGTCGAGAAAGCCTTATTATAACCTGTACATTTATTTAAAACTGTAGATATAGTTAATAATAAACAATAAAGTTAATTTAAATTAATTCTCACAATGGACCAAAAAGTGTACAGCTTGTTTATATGTATAGCTCGCTTATGTGATATATTATTAAAAATATAAATTAAAGTTAAGCCTAACTTTTTAATTAAACTATTAATAACATTTCTTAATTGTAATTAAACCGTACGTCGGGATAAAAGATAAAAGATAATATATAATATGTTAATTGCTTTAGGAAGACGAATTTAAATATAACTTCCTTTTTTTAAAATTAAACTAATATTAGTTAAGAAACGTACAAATAAAGTTAAGAGGCTGGATTAATCAGTGGTGGAGTTGTTAGGTAGTGCCACATTTTTGTCCCCTCATTGTAGGTAATAGGAGAGACGGGTGAGTATAAAAGAGTGGATGCTATAGATGTACTAGGGGGTTAAAGAGGGCCTCCATATCAGAAGAGCGCCTTATCCCCAGCGATGCCTAACCATTCATCAGCCAGTGCCTCCCTCTCCATTCTCTCCGTCCTACTCAAACCCCAATCATCAAGCCCGGCCAGCTCGATTTGCGCCAGCTCCCTAGCTGCCGCCTCGATCCCACTCGCCGCCGCCTTCTTCAGCCACGATGGCCGTTTAGCGTCATACTTGTCTAATATACTCGCGTATAGCCAACAAGCTTCTGGTATGTCTAGGCAGACGGCCGCGTAGCGCAATAATTCCTTGGCTTGTTTTTCCTGTTTCTGCTTCCGATAGATTGTAGCAAGGCCCATGACACAGCTTGACTGCCACTCCCAGGCGCCAGGCTCATTCCCTCCGATCTGCATGGCTCGTCGAAACCACTCTGACGCCTTGTCATCCGCTACACGGGAATTTTGCCTAGCGTAGATGAGTCCCTGCAGGGTACAGGCGTCTGGGTCGTCGCGCCGGGCTAGCAGGCGGGCGAAAGCCTCTTCGGCCCCTGAGAACTGCCTGTCCCCGAGTTTGTTGCTCCGGAGGGCAAGGCGCACCATTGTCAGGATAGACGGCCTGTATGATAATTGGACGCAGGTGTAGAGGATGTGGGTACCAAGGTGCCATGCTGGCGATGGAGGACCCATGATGATCATGTTGGCCAGATGGTGCAGGGTATAGAGAGATATGCCGTGTTTAGTGGTGAGCGTCTCTCTCCAGTTGGACGAGTCCTCCAGGGCTAGGGCTGCATATTTCCGGGCTGTGGCCGCGCATTCTTCTGGCGATAGGTCGTCCACCAACGGAGGCCGAGCCTGTGCTGCCCAGAACTCGAACGGCGGAACGTCTACGGCGGTGAACCTGGCATTAGCAAAGCCGTCTCTCCTCGGTCCTACTCTGACTTTGACGGAGGAGTGTGACGTGGTACTAAAGGAAGCCGGGCTCATTGAGCCAGGAGGGCGTATCCGGTTACGCTTGCCGGAGGGCATGCTTTCTTGAAGTGCATGGTATAACCAAATAGGTAACTGTAATGAAATTGGGCGCCTAAGACGAGGGATACGGGTGAGGGGCCAGATAGCGCCCATGTCGGTTACTTAAGTTGTATAAATTCCTGTATCAACTGTCTCGTAGCGGGGAGGAAAGAACAGAGGGGAGAGTTGGCGACCATCAGGATTCCCAATGGCAAGATATCAGAAAACAGAGTGCGTATAATGACTCCTCTATTCCATATCGTTGCGGTCGTCGTCTTCTTGCCCAAACCCGGACATATTACCCTAAGGTCAGTAGACAAGCAAGTAGCTATGTCGGGATTCCTTTAAGCTTAGCTTGCACGGCTAATATATCTAACGCTGATCTGTGTATCTCAACCAAGAGCTCTGGCCGATGTATTATGTGTTTACCTGCTAGGTAGGTAACCGGGTACACAGGTATGTAGGTAGGTAGGAGGTATCTGTGAGACCATTGGGAGTAACAAGTGCTTGCCAATCACGAGGTGGAAGAAGAAGGTACTGTCATGCAGGTCCATTTACTCCCCCACAAAAGCAGGACCGCTATCTAATCTTATCTTATCGCCGACAGAACGGCTCATGGCAGAAAATAGAATTGGTAAAGAGATACTTATCAACCAGCGTTCATGTCTCTATCTACATATATCCTCTCAATTGGGATTGACTGTCCAGCCCAAGCCCAGCTTAATACCGAATCTTGTCCTCTGGGTTGGCATACATTAACAGAGTTCTATATCGATTCATAGAAGAAGCGCCCGTCATGGCGCCTGCCACGAGGATGCGTTCCAAAACCATCCACGGAGTCGCCGAAGAAGATGACGCCCAAGTGAAACCAACCGCCAACGTCGACCTTTCTCCTCGGGGGGGGCCCACCATAGCACGTGGGGCTGGGAAGGGGAACAGGAAGCGGAGGCCTACGGGTGGTGCAATACTCGAGAATGAAGACGATGCGACCCAAGACTCTAGGTTGTCCACCCCAGCAAGGAAGATGCTGTCCGTCCACATGCGGGAAGAAGCTGATGATGGAGACGGCCACGACCCCGCCACCACAGCTGGAGTGCTAATAATCCAGGCCAAAACAGAGGTGCGAAACTGGAGGCCCAAGAGGTCTCGCTCCAACTCTGTAGCCGACTCGCAGGACGATGACGCCGTCCCTGAATCCCAGAGCGCCTCGAGGCAGTTGCAAGAGGAGGCAATCCAACGCTTGGCTTCTCAGTGTGCCCGGCCTGAGTTCCGTTCCGCCGCTCTGAAGGCTAAGGAAGAGGAGAAGACGACGGGGAAGGCAAAACACGTCATTTTTGGGGATGACGATGACTTGGAGAAACATGTGGCGGTAGCTGCAGAGGAAAAGCTTGCTGTCGTCGAGAAAGAGAATGAGGAAGACCTTGACGAGGCGCCCGAAGCTGTGTCTACCAAGGCTGCCGCTAGGGAGACGCTGGAATCGGCAAAGGCTCTCGCCGAAGCCACAGAAAAGTATGCTGTCTCCTTGCTCCAAAAAGCAGGGTAATATATACCAGCTAACCGCGACATAGGCAAGCTGCTTTGCTAAAACGGAAGCGGCAAAACAGGGACAACCTTTTCAAGCAACAGGCCCAAAAGCGGAATCGCGTCCCAAAGCCGGACCTCACCTCTTCAGAGTCGGATACTCAGAACCAGGAGGCCACAAGAGAGGCAGAAGATGCCCCGGCAACGACAAGAAGGAGAGGGGTCGAGAGATTTAAACTTCCTGGCATGTTGCCTGCTGAATACCTGACCGAGTCGTCGAGCGAGGATGAGGACGGAGCAGCCCTGAAGATGGCGGCGAAGAAACCTAAGAAGATCAATTTCGAGGATGCATTGCAATCGATAGGCAAGGAAACCAGAGTCCCTAGGGATCGGGTCATAGGGTCAACCGTCTATAGAGTCGTTGCCGGCCAGGCAGACAAGAACCTGGCGCCCAAGATGCACAAGAACACCCGTTATGTCAAGGAGGATATGCTACGGAGAAGGCGGGCACCTGTGACACCGAATGAGAAAAGGGGCTTCTTTGTTGCGAAATAGTGCTGAGTGTGTAGCCTAGCTGGCGGCGAAGAGCAGGCCGTTGAACATCCAAGTTCCCAGAGAGCCTTTTATGAAGGCTCCTGTTCCCCGCGCATAATGATACCTCATATTCGAGCGGGGAATAAAAAAGGCTGTCTTACCAAACGAGTGTGGTGTTTTCGACCGTCCATCCCGATGCATCCAGCCTCCACCTGGGATGTCTGGGGAGGTTCAAGTACATGCATTGCCAGCGTAGATAAAATGTTTGTGTCATGGCGACTAGCGGTATCATTGCTCTTGAGCCATCAGCATCGCTTCGGTAGTCTCCATGAATGGCACGTTATTTCTCAGTTCATTTAGGGCCTCACTGGGGATCCAACTTCGGCCAGCCGGTTCTGAGATGGGCCGCTACGAGTAGCCGGTCGAGGGCGCCTCCGTCTTTAACCAGCGTCTAAGCCATCCCCATAGAAACAGCCAGCCCTCGATGGCTGGCGCTGGCGCTGGCCTGCATCCGGCAGCTGAGCTTGGACTTGGGTATCCTGCCGCACTCCACTTCGCTTTTCCTCTTGCCTTCTCATCGAGCTTGAACTGAACTCGTACCTACCATATGCTCCGGGCATCGAGTTACTCTAATGGCACGAGTGAACCATTTCCCATCCCTCGAGCTGGGAAGTCATGCTATACTTGCTAGACAGAATGGAAAGGACCAAAGAGAAAACAAGGAAAGGGCAGAGAAAGGAAAAAAAAAGCCGAGATGGGACTGAGCATTTGCCATTACCTATCCACATTATGTTATATATACGTGCACTGTCTGTAGTATACATCGTTGTTATTACACAACATCCAAACAGGGGGCCGTTATCATACGAGATCGCGTCTTTTCCGCTTCGTCCAATTCAGTCATGAACGTCTACTACATATCAGTAGCCGTCCCCTCTTACGCCGAAATATTCAATAATTCTCCTACGAACGTGAAGTTCTTGAAAGCTGCCCTTCTAGGTCTGGTTTCCCCTTCGCGTTTCTTGAACAAAATAATCAAGCGCTGTGCTGTACTCGCGCTGGCTTATCTCATGATAAACCAGAAGAAATGGTATCTCTATGTCGTAAGGAAACTGCTGGTGGGCACAAAATGTGGTACTTGGACTACAAGACCGACTGGCAGGGCACCGATGACGATGAATGCAGCCCGGAAGTCATGCAGCGAAGGCCCGTAAAACGTCATGAAAACAGATTCGTTCAAACATGGTCCCCGTACAGTCGTATAGAACGTCATCTGACAATCGAAAACGCCGGAATGAAAGGTAAAGATGGTGAAAAAAACCATAATGTTGGCAAACGGTATCCAACAAGGTCAACGATTAGGACTCCTCGATGATCCCTTCGCCACTTGATTCATCCCTCCATTCGCGACTCCTATCTGTCAAGCGCTTAACGCCGCTGACTCTACTAGCCCAGAGACTCTCGATAGGTGTGCGGAATGTGAACGCTCGCTGGCTGCTGATTACGCCGATGGCCTGTAGAACTGCTTTACGACTGTCGCGCCCGAAGACTGCAGGGTGGCTGATCCATTCCAGGCTAGCTTCTAGTTCCGCGTCCAGGGCTGCGACGGTGTCTGCATCGATGCCAGCAGCTGTTCCGATGCCCAATCCGTCGTTAGATCGTGTGCGCGGAATGGAAGGCGGGAAGCCGGCGGCGGTCGGCGCGGTCGGGGAGGGTGAATTCTTCCGTTCCGGAGTAGTCGACAAAGGCGAGTCCAGAGAAGATTGCGCACTCGGCTTGCTACCTGGGATAGGCGGTAGCGGCCCGCCAGGCACTGGAGGGAGCCCCCCTTTACCAAGGCCCTTCAGAATCGATCTCGTTTCATTTAGGAGAGTGTGCGCGCGATCATGCTGGCCTCTGCTGACCAAGGTCAATGCTCGGGTGAGCATGTCGGATGTCAAAAGCTCCATTCGGCGCTGGACAATGCTGTGGTGTGGAGGGATGGGCGGATTGCTTTGCCACGTGGACTTCTTTTGGCTTCCGGCAGATGGAAGCATTGTGATAGCGAGTAGTGACGGCCTAGGAAGGTGCATCATGGTGCCGTCTCGAAGTATATCGCCCCAAACAAGATCTGCCTGAACAAGGGGCAACTCTTCGACTGATAGTGTTCTCTGGTCATCCGGATCCATCGGACCGCCCAAGGCTTCTAAGCCGGAGACTATCGTCTCCCACGGATCCTGGGGCAGCTGCTCTTGGGATGTGGTGTCAGGGACGATGACAAGCTGAACCAGTACGTCGCGCTTGTCACCAAATCGCAGGTCACCGAGAGAAGCTTCCGCATCTCGGCCAGTGGCACGTTTGGTAATCTGTAAAGCCCCACTGATCTTGTGAAACTTAGCAGGCGAGCCGTCTGGTAGCTTTATCTTAAGCTTGACGTTCTGGTGCGACAGTGACTGCATCGAACCGAGGCAACCCGCTAGGCATTCCCGCAGCATCATCCAATCCTTGACATAGGTGTATGACGCCTTGGTCCTCGTGGACAGCTCAATCATAGTGTCTGGCTTGTGCGTCATTCCTAAGCCGAATGAATGGATAGTAATCCTAGATCATGTTAGTACGGACGTAGATAGGCTGAGTGGAGTGAAGTATGTCTTACTTGGCAGCTTCGGCTCGCGAAACAACAAAATCGACGCTGTCGACATCCGAAGTTGAGGCGTCGCTAATGAGCATTATGGTAGCAATAGGGTTGTTGTGCTTGCGTTGCATCAAGAGATCCATGGCTACATTTGCACCCTCCACAACATCCGCGCGGTGGCTCTTTTGCCCTACCGGCTTTATGGCGGCTAGAACGTTGTTCCATCCGTGCCATGCCTTGGTGGTCATACCCACGATGGGCACACCACCTCCTCCCGAACCGAAGGTGACCAAGCCCATACGGTCTCGCTCACCCAGCGTATTGACCATGAATTTCAAGGCATCTCTAACAAGATTGATCTTCACGCCTTGCATCGAAGACGATATGGGCACCACGACGACAACATCGATTGGCACATGGAAGGACGAAAGCGGCGGGCTCTTGGCCAAGTTTGTGTACTCAGTTGGCGCTGTCGTCACCGATTTTGGACCCCCCCAAGAGGAGGAGGCAAGGGAGGAGACTCGCTGGGAGCGGTTTGCGCGTCCCCAATCATCCTCGTCCGTTTCTGATATCTCAGCTCGTTCGTAGTCGGGGCTCCTGGCAGGTGACCTTTCGACGGCGTGGAGATCTCGGAGGGCCTGCTGCCATAACTTAAGCTGATTCCGGTTGTCAAATCGGAGATGGAACTGGGGAAGTTCAGCCACAGAGAGGCTGAGTGTTAGGACATTTTCATCAACTATTCGATGCATTAGCTCATATTATTGTCATGTCTTCGTGGACCAATGGCTGACCTGTGCCCGTCTCGGAAACTTCGTTCAGATGCTTTTTTATCAGGATAGAGCCCTTCAAGGTGCAACGCGTGGTCTTCCGGGGCGCCCCGGAATCGTCCCAGTTCTGCGCGGCGGCAGGGGTTCTCTTCTCCTTGACGCAGATGAGCATTTCCGCGAACAAGAAGCATTCCAGCTCTTGCCAAGAAACCTTATCCTTGCCGACTCGTAACGTGCCGTACAACCGCAATTTGCCGAACCTGCTTTCTGTTAACGGGTGCCGGGGACATTCCGACCATACGCCATCTCACCTATTGAAATCAAGCCCATGCCAGTTATCTACTCGGTTTCGCAGGTTTTCGGTCATCTGTTCTAGAACTTCAGGGGCCTCGTATGGGTAGAAGCGGGGTTTTGAACTCCTTGCGGGCGATGGGGGTATCTGCGCGAAGGCCTCTTCAATGCGCATTGGCTGCAGCGGCATAGCGGCGCCCAGATCCTCCGGATCCGGCCTCCACTTGCTGTCGGGAACCTCGACCGTGATGAGACAGGTCAAGGTCTGTTGCTGGCGAGATCGGTTGATGGTAGGAAATTCTGACCTAACCGCAACGGACGGTGCAGGTATAGGATTCCGGCTGGCGGTTCTCGGACTGCCCGGTGACGTTTCCATGGCTTGGAGGTCATAATCGTGCCGACGGGGCGGCCCACTTTGCGTGGTTTCGGGATAACCCGTAGACGAGGCAATCCCAGTAGCCTCACTGTCACTACGGCCATGCCGCGAGGCACCTCCTACGTACCGTTCGGAACCCTCGCGTGCACTGCCTCGGGGTACACTATCACGGCCGGTACCAGAGGTCATAGTCCTGGTGGCTGATTCCCCGCCTGGCGGGCACCCTTGGCTCTCCCAGTGTGCCGCGCTAGGCGCTGGTGTGTGCAACGAGCGGCTGTCGGTAGCGGACGCGGAGCGCACCATGTTGGTGATCTTCTCTGCAGAAGCCGATGCCGTTAGTATGGCCGGCACCTCGGCAGAGCAGGACTCTAGCTGCTTACCAATGTCCAAGACATTTCCTCCGCGGCTCGTGTCTAGGTGCAATGGCGCATTGCATGATGGACAGTACTGCGATTCAAATTCTCTGATGAACTCGTAGAAGCAAGCCTCGTGGGAGACATGTGAGCATGAGAACTGGAGGATACGTTCGCCCCGTAGAGTATGCTCTAGCGGCTCTTCGCAGACGGCGCATTCACTTCCCACGAAGGTCCTCTCCCTCCTGGTGCGACTCCTGTCAGAAGAAGTCGTGCCGGACATTGTTGTCCCGGATCTTTGTCGAGTATCGCTTTGCCGCACAGTATCCTTAGACGTTGACGAGTTGTAAGAAGCGGCGGAACGGTGCGACGGCGCTCGGTAAGGCGACTGGCGAATAGAGCCCGCGGAAATAGAATGACCTAATATGGACGATACGCTGTCAGAGGCTGGCGGGGGGATCATCACGCAGTGATAGCGAACATTTTGAAAGATGGGTCGTTAGGGAGGTAGTGTGAGTAATGGCGACGTAGCCACCTATGTGACTGGATATGACCAAGAGGGATGTTTGGAGAGACAGCCTTACTCTTTTCTGGGTATGACGAGGCGGCGCTATTGTAACTGCTCCAATCCTCCTCTCCTCCCTTCCGCGCTGAGCGGTAGGGACGTGAATCCGACGAACTCAAAAAGCCACGCTCAAGTAACCCTCTATGCTCCTTCCGGGCGGGGCCGCTTGAAAACCCGCGTGACTTGGACGATGACCGGCTGAACATGTGGTAGGAGGGCAATCCCAGGAGGCGGCTCAAGGAAAAATTTGTATGCCTTCTATAGAGAGAAGAGGTGGAGATGAAAGGACTCCTGAGCGGACGTGTCGGTTGGGCACTTTGGTATGGGTAGCGGCTAAGCCTTCTACTACCTAAACGCAAGGGAAGCGGTTGTGTCACCCTCCGTCGTGTGTCGCCTGGGGCAGTGTTTCAACAGGGTGGTATTTCCAATGCTGGTGGGTGACTGGGCGGGCTCAGGATCAAAGGAGGAAGTTTCACACCAACGTCAACGTACATATAATCAATATATACACATATACGTGTATACGGAGGTAGACGAGCGAACAAGGGATGGGGGCGAGAAGAAAAGAACTCAATGTCGGACTCTTATCAGAAATCGCAAGCTCGAATTGAGTCTGTGTCGAGGTCGCTGGCGCCGCTGTAGCCCACACTCTGGGGATGGTGGTAGTGATTGCCGGGCGTAGCAATGATAATCTACGAATGATACGCCGGGGGGACCGTCTCCAATGAGCTGAAGGGCGCACGGGTTGCGGATCGGTCGTCGGAAAACACCAATTGAGAGTTGCAATTGGACGGTTGCACGTTACCAGAGGGGAATGATACGATGTATCGCAGCTTATAAGAGCTATCGAAACCGAGAGAGAGGTCTGGGTTAGGATAGAGATTATGGGTACAGGTCGGATACCAGTATTCACGAATTCTCCCTCTGGTCGCTAACCCAAATATCTCTCTGCAAAGAATAATATCAACGCCTATAAAGGAAAGAAGACGAAAAGTAAATGGTTCGTTGGTCTTTGCTACTGAGTCGCACGAGTCCGGTCCCCGGGTGGCTGGTTTTGGCCGCTCGATTGGTAGTCTCTTGGTTGCTGGAAGATTTCCTATATCCGACGACTTTCTTTCCGTAAGGAATGACAAAACCTGCGGCTGTGTTGGCCCGCGCCAGGTTGGGGATTCGGATTAGAGGGCGCTGCCAATTTCGATAAGAAAAGCAGAGGTGGAAAGGCAACAATTTTTTATTTTAATTTTTTTCCTTCCTTTCTCTCTTCTCCCCCTTTCTTGAGAAATTGAGCAAGGCAGAAATAAGAAGACCCGAAAATTGGGATATGAGAACTAATTGTCTTTTAGGGTAAATTTCCGCAGCCTGGAGAACACCAGGCAAGGGTACACGGTCTTGCCATACTGTCTTCTCATGCAGGTACCTTATTTCAGTATGATTTATCTGCGTAGATGATGTAGTCCCTATATTACGGGGTTGCTCACTCTCTTCTATCACAGGCGATAGTCTCTCAACCCATCTTCGCCTTCCGCGCGCTATCGCCTCGCTACCTTGTATGAAGTGTATGCTAAAGGACGGAGAGTGGATATGGTGGATCATGAAGATGCAGGGGTTCAACTTGTATGCATGTTACTGCAGGTATCGGTATTTTCCCTTCTTTTCACAGTGAAGTAGCGCTCGGTGAGGTATGGCTCCTATTCTGACTTATTAACGTCTTTCCGAAGCTGTGTTACCGTTCGGATTGCCCCAAAATTACTGTTAGGTAGATATAGTAACGAACATCAGGAAGCATGAAGTTATCGGTCCCCGTTCTAGATGCACTCATGATGTAGGTATGCAACGTAGGTACCTACATGTTAAGTATGTATGTAGGTAGGTAGACAGACATAGAACAAGGTACATACTGACATAGTACCTAGCCAGCCAGCCCCATTAATGCAGACAATTCCAGGGTAGACCCTGGAATAGTTCAGAACGACGACCACTTCTCAGACACAGCTTTGCTGGTTGAAAGAGCAGTTAGAATAAACTCGGCAGTCAACGTGATTGAAGGGACGCATGCACATTTAAGGCCCCCCCCCGGTGACCAGTTGTGTTGACAGGGAAAGCCGGACTCTCTCGTACTGACCACTACTGGGTCATTGCACTATTTTGCGTCAACTGGGAGCATGTGTCCCACGAGGATGGATTGAGCTGTGATTCGTTCTCGAGAAGAGCTCGGGTGTTGCGAATGGTTCGTGCGCACAGTGAGCATTGGGCGGTACTGTCCGATTGCCCGCTCCGGAACACTGCCAATGCCAAGCCTTCAAATACTTAAGATCAGCCCGGCTGCCTCGTGGTTGCTCTTTTTCCATTCCAACTCCTCAAATAGGTATTGGAGAACACAACGACAAGGCAGGCGGTGAAGCGGAGGACACAGGTTGGCGCATGCAGTTACAACCAGGCTGGTACCGGACGTTTCCTGCAGTGTGACAACTTAATCAAATTCAAACTTGACACTCGTTACTGTTATATACTCCACATACATATGGAAGTCCCATTTCAAAACAAGATAATGGTTAGCACTCCAAAAAAAGCAAGTTACACAACGTCAAGTGGATAT
Source organism: Monosporascus sp. GIB2 (assembly GCA_004155935.1). Lineage (NCBI taxonomy): Eukaryota > Fungi > Ascomycota > Sordariomycetes > Xylariales > Monosporascus > Monosporascus sp. GIB2. The sequence continues at coordinate 83,157 of QJNV01000184.1, forward strand.
GATAGATACCCACCTAGGTAGTCGGTAGTATATGTATGTTCTACCGACTTACAGTAATAACTTACCCCAAACTTTACCTACAGGTAAGTACTATAGAGCACCGTTGTAAGGTTGTAAAGCCCATCCCTTACGATCCTCTACTAAACCGTGATTAAGAAAGGCCATCCTCTATAACCAATGCTTCGTATATGCTTATATCAGTTACTTTGATGTACAGTCGCAAGTATCACCAAAGCTTTTAGGAAGATGGCGCCATAACTTTATGGGATAATGCATGTAAACAACCAACTGTACGATAAAAGGCATTAAGGCGTCAGTCATAACGATTTTATGAGGTTCCCGTTACCGCGTTACCTGCCTCAAGAATAGCAGTACTTTGTTACAAATTTATTAGCTTAATTTGCAACGATCAGCCTAGAACTCGGAACCACGACTAGAAAATTGTTATAACTTAATGCCATGTCGCCTTTTATCGGATATAATATAGGTAGGTGCCTTTATATGCATGAGGACAGTGTTGACAGTAGGACCGTCTCTCGTTCCTGCATATATTTGCACGTGGTATATCGTGGGATAAGCCAAGCTTATCAGGAAAGGAAAAGCTAACTCAATAAATCACTGCAGATCCGTGTACGTCCTCCACTGCCCTTCCCCGAGCAGACCCTTTACGAAGTACAACACTCACAATTCACCCCTCAAGGGAACATATTCCTCTAACCCTTACGGACTGTATACATATAGGCGCCGGGGTGGAACGGGCGACATTCAAGCGAAGGTACAGACCGGGTCACAGCCGGGGCCGGTCGAAGGCAAAAGGAATGCTTCGTCGGATTCAGATCAGATGCTGAGCCATCACAAGGGAAAGCCGATCTTGTCGTCTAGCCAGTATGGTTAATTCAGGAATGTGGAGAGGTCGGCGGAAACGATATAACAGTCGAAGCGCTTCGGCGCCAGGAGTAGTTAAGGCTTATTATTGTGCGCCGCCAAAAAGCGAATAACCTGCCGTTAATCCTCGCCATAACAGATCCCCCAGGAATGCCGATGCCATCTGTAATATTAAGGGCTCGATATATAGCCGAAGGCGGCGGCATCGGTCATAAGCATCGTCTACGGATTCCATTTAAGCGCAAAGGAGCAGTGTGTTTAAAGTGGGTATCTTGAAGAATCACGTATGGGATTCAAGCTTACCCCCACACTGAGATACCGGAGATCTGCTTGGGAATTCTACAACAAACCCTTTCAGTCCACCTGAAGACTAGAGGAGTTTCCGGAGCCATAAGCCAGAAAGAGCGTTGTCTCGCATCGGGGAAACTTCTAAACGCTTACATATACACGGGAGGTCGATAGCCTCCATGCACAGATAAAGTATGAAACTCCACATCTATGCTTGAAAGAGCCAGCTTTCCTTTTTGCAATATCCAAGAACCGTCATTAATATCGCAATTTCCGCCGGCATCATAATCGATGGACACTACACTCCTTATTAGTAAGTGCATAAGTAGGCGCATATAGTTGCAACGCAATAATGCCCTGGCCATCCTGCTACAGTCCCACGCCCGCGGAGATTCCGCCAGGATAAATTTACAAAGCCCTCTCGAGTGCAGATCGCGAAATGGCAGCACATCGAAATCGTCAATTGATCAGCGAGACTATAGTTCAACTATTCGAGTCATGCTATTCTACCCCGGACCAAACATGAAGCACCAATGGCCTCTCAGTTTCATACATACATGCCTCGTTACAGCAGTTGAACTTGTGATTGGTATGTCCGTCAACCTCAAGCGGAATCGAATAGCCCGCTCCATCCTTAAACGAACAAGCCTCCCCGTGCTCCTCAAGGATGCTCCCTGCTCGGGTTCCTGGACTGCTCTTTGGTAGAACCGGGGAAGGGCGGGTCCCGTACATATGTACGTAACCTTAAGCGAAACTGGGAATCCTCCACTAACGCCACTTGAACAATTCGGAACACATACAAGATACAGGTACGCATGCGCCTATCCACCTGGTGTACGAACATACATATAGAATGTATGTAGATCCACAACTTCCCGCTCTGCCTACAACACGCACATGTACCTAACGCATGCGTATGTTGCGGAGATCTGTGCCAGTTGAGCTGCCCGCAGCCTTATTACTTCTCTTTAGGGTGGTGCATTTGGGCCCCCTTGGTGTCGACTGTCCTACCACGAACGAATCGGAACCGGTTAGCTAACTCCTAGGTGAGAGTGTGGCACAGCCTGGAAGTATACTAACAAGGCCACCCAGAGCTGCATGTCCCTCGCTTGCCTTCCTTGCAAATTTGTGGGAGATATCTTCCCACCCGTTCCTACTGTAACCATGGATGCGCCTGGGCCCAGCCGCCCCAGCCTATAGCTTCATACAGTACCTGGAGATGCAGTATCTACATAGCTGCATAGGTCGGCTGCAAGTTACGAACCCATGCAGGCTGGTCACTCAGCGCAATCCGACGGGCTGCCGGGCGGGGAATGAGGAGTAGAAAATTCCTACCCTCGCAGGTGAGTGGACAACGAAGACGATATTGTACCTCTCCAATAAACGCCTGCCGTCAGCGAGAGGGCGCGCATCGGGATCGAATCTTTATTTGGATATTAATCGCCTCTCCTGTCCTTGGAGTGAGACCTCCGGCTTAAAGGAAGAAGCGCATGGTTGTGTTGGCCAGTAGGGGGGCACTGCATCTGCGACAACCGACAACATCCACCCCTTGGATCCATTACGCTCGCTCAAAGCGCCTACCGCGTAAGGCGCTTAGCCTGGGACTTCAAGAACTACTCGAGGATCAGTACAATAAGAGCACACAACAGCTCTCGGTGTATCCATTTATTCAGTCCACCTTCCCAGGAAACTACGTAGGACAGGCCGTTTGGCAATCATCATGCCCACCTCACAGTAACTCGAGCTTCTCCATGTTGCGTTCCAAGTTAACCACATTACTACGCCTCCTTCAATGTCTTATATGATATTCATGATAATACATGAGGGGTGGCTGCGGCTGCTGAGATGGGCGAGGGTCGGCTCCATACGCTTCGGTGTTGCAACAAGTATCTTGTATGATTTCGTAACAAAGTTAGTATTTACAATCACGGTGCCAAAATAAAGCAAATCACCAGTTTAACACAAAATCATAAAGCTTTTAAAAATGGATAGCAAGTGTGAAAAATACCTATTAATGTAATAGTATTTGGTAAGTACAAGACAATATAATATCTAACACGTGAAATGTATAAAATTTTAATATATTACTTACATAGTTAATAATATAAGAAGCAAATATAAATATTTAATTATAACTAATTAATATCTAATTATTTCTTGTAACATTGATATTTACCGGCTATGTAAATAAATTACCGACCTTTTCTATAGTAGATATCAAATTACCTTAATTTAACGTTAGTATCAACTACAGGTTTCTATTACATTTCCTTAATTCATTTCGGAATTTTAAAGTAAGGGCGCTTCGGGGAAAATCCCAGGTTTGGGTTTATTTTGCCCCCACTGTAGCCTCCTGCTTCACTCAGCTGCCTTACATGGGGCAGAGTAGTGAAGCACTCCCACGGGCTAGGAGCCATTTAATCCACGATGTCCTTATCGATGCTCTATCGAACGAGTCACTAAGAATGAGGGAACAGTCGCGCCGCCTCGTGCGGCCTTCGGTGGCGCAAGCACCAACGGTATCAGCCAGTCATAGGGTGCATTGGTTTTTCCCTGCAGTGATGAAGCCTTAAGTACTCGGCGAAGTTCCTCTCCCGGAATGTTTCGACATGGATATTATGTTACACGCCGAAGCACGGCCTGGTGTCAGGACACAGAATCACGTAGTAAGACGTGCATATCGGGACGGCACTACCCGGTTTGTTGTGAATAAACATCCTCGCCCCTACCCTTCCTACTGCTTAGTATGTGCCTTCAAAGGAGCTTGCCGTGACGTTCATCAGGCTTGGCCATCGATCCCATTGGGACCTACCACCCTGCTACCACGTGGTATAACCCATGCCAAAACGCCCCTTACCTTACTGATTCGCGGAGGGCGCGGAAGGCTCGGATTTTATTTCTGCCCCCAAAAACTGGACTACCAGTATCTTGGGCACGACTCGACTCAGCATGTCTCGTCCAGACCAAGTCGCAAGCTGAGTATAGGTGGCAACCCACGATGCCACTAAGTTGCATGCGACTGACATCTGTTGCTACCAACATAGGGGCACATGGGGATCATTACAGTAATATGGCGCAGCAGTGTAGAGCCAAGACATAATTTGCTGCTACACAAATCTTATCGTGTGGGTAGCATCTCTTCTTGTAGGATGAATTTCTTACCACACAGTGTAAGAATAGACAGCCAAGGCTGAAGCTCACACACTGGGTAGACGAGGCATCTCGCAGATGTCCCGGTAAAGAGTTCGTGGCTGTATCATTTCTACCACCACTCTCCGCCAGGGTCTCCTCAAAGGGGGCGTATGAATCTGTCGCATTGATAGCCAGGTGATTCGTACTTAACGAACGCCGGTTGAAGTTTTCTAGAACCTGTTGCGTCTAGCCGACACGTTTCAGCGCAGTGCGCTGCTATACGGACATCGCTGACGGGAGATGGCCTATTTTGAAGCGTTCGACCTGGGTCTCATTTACAGGACATTCTAATAAAGGGGTCGATCCCGCCGTAATCTCACTTTGCGGCGGGTGTGAACGGCGCCAGTTTTGGCTTCAGCTTTGCCATGTACGCTCTTTCGCTGAGAAGTGCTTAGCTCCCAGTGTATGACATGCCGGGCGAAGGAATACTTAGCAGTATGTAGCTGTCGGTCGGGTTACATTCGCTGATCTGCAAAGCAAAATTAGGGCGGTCGAGAAGCTCCAACCTCGTATATGCTATTGCTCTACTTACCTAAGGTGCCTTGTTCGCCTACCAAGACGTCATCCCATTTCACAGGAGCGTGCATTATCTTACGCCTCTAGAATGGATACTAGCCACTGTATTCTAGCGCTGCATACGTGCCGGAGTGTTTTGCTCTCTTTAACTGCTGGGAGTGCAAGTCGGGTGTGCGCCTCTACGAAGATGTGCTCTTCTCCTTGCGTTAAGGGCTCGTAATTGGTCACCTGGCCGGTTTATCTCAGTCCCGGACGGTCTGCAGGGAGGCCGTCCCTATCTTATGCTCAAGTAGTTGACACACCCGTATCCGACCATTCGGGTGCCTTTGGTGTGTTCAGTTTCCGCGGCCCATCCCAACGACTGGAAACTCGTCGACTACGTCCCAACCTGAGTAAGGCGTACCATGACAGTTCACCGTGCCAGGCATATCATCACGGGGAAAGGCTACGACGGAAAGTTAGCTTGCTGGGTCTATCTGTGTTAAGGGTCACATCAATTCCCGTCTAGAGGCCTATCTATTCTTCTCTCCAGCTAAACCTTCACGACAAGTATATGTTGCGGCACGATACGTTGATATAGTTGAGAAAAGGCAGCACTCTTCCCGACTCATGGACGACGCAACTGTAGTAGCCCAGTCACGGAAAGTAGTAGAGCCACGGATCTCTGGGAAGTCTGCCACCTATAATTCTGTCAGGGGTCAATGAGAAGGTTAGCTAACGATTCTGGCCTAGTAGACGGCATTAGCTAATGTGAGGCTTTATCGAGTTCTATCTAAATGGTAGGGAAGCAATCTTGTTAACATACCAGAGTGAATCAGTCCTTACATTTTCTGTGGCTTTGGATTTCCATGTGCCCCTTAATCATTTCCGGTCCCCGCTTATAAACATCTTGTGAGATCCCATCAACTGCCTTCCCCTATTCTTCCATGCGCATTACTATCCAGACAGCAAAAGAGGCCCGGTGATAATGTAGACAAGCCCCAGGGAGGCGTTGTAACAAAGGTGGGTGATCGCTCTGCTCCTTCGCTCGATGTATATACAGTACAGTAACTGCTATGCCTACCAAGTATAACGATAGGCGACATGTGCTTAATCCCCCTCACGATGGCATATCCGGCCTAAGCAAGGCACATAGTGGCCGAGCCCGCGCAACCGAGGTCATCAACGACGCCATAACACTAGGGAGGAGCTATAGACATACAGACCTCCTCGGCGTCTTGAAATAGAAACTGTCTCCTGACGCCGCAGCACCGATTGGGAATATATCGATCAAGGAGTCCGTACCAATGTCTGCTAGTACTTCAGTTATCTGAGCGAAACCGGTTCAGGGCGTATCATGATCCATGGCTTGCTAAACTAGGATGGAATTACCGGTTGAACGGGAGACAAACGTTGACTGGATGGAGCGATCGCGATGGCTACGTCGAAACTAGGCGTAGGGGCAGCAGATGCAGTTACATGGGGGAATCGTTGGGTCATCAAACATATACGGCAACGAACGCATTAGATCTCTCGGAGAGACCAATGCTTCCTGGAGACGCTTCGCTCGGGCATTAGACCAGATAGACGTAAATCAAGTGCTGCTTCTTCCCTGCAGAAGACATACAGATACGGTTGAATAGACTCTATAGGAACCGCCGCACAAGACGCGACAAGAATTGCCATACTCTGAAACCCTACGGGTAAGGGATAACGATATCGATATCTGCCGGCATGGAGAAGAGCCTTTACCAGTAGGATGCCGTAACACAGCGAGGTGCACTACACAAGAAGGTGGCAGTTCGTCGTTTCCTGTTGACATGGAGTGGAAAAGCGAATGCTTGCATCCATATAAGCACTGGAATGCAAAGCCAGAGCCATATCGTAAGGCCTGCACACTCCTCGAAACGAGCTGCCGTTTATACGCAATTTATCAAGTGGTATGCCCGTCATCACTGCCGCATTATCGCCATATGAAGACTGATGGATCGGAAGTATTGGGTATGCCTTATGGACATCTTTTAGGTATTGTAGGCAGACCGCCCAGGGCTCTCGGATGATGCTGGGCCATTTTCCCGATTAGGAGACGTGACAACCTTTCCCGCGACTACTCAGGTCGTACCTAATCCTCATCCCAGTTCGGGTTGGGTCCAGGGGGCTTTGGCCCGCCAGCCTGTCTCGCAACAATTATCTGATCTACAGAGAGCACGGTCCGTGCCGCTTCCGTCGCCAGCTTGATAGCCCACGACTTGGTAGCCATGAGATCAAGGATCCCTTCGCTCTTGGCGTCCAGCGTGCCAGAACCGTCGTTGTTCTGCAAAGTTATATTAGCTACCCGTTCGCTGCCCCAAGCGCAGGCTATAATAGCTCACCTCAATGTCGACGCCGGTTGTCCAGTCGTCTCTCTTATGATGTGCGGTGTAGAGTCTGCTGAGCACTTCGGTCGCATCTAGACCGGCGCTCTCCGCTATCGTCCTCGGAACCACCTCGAAGGCCTCTCCGTACTTCCGGATGGAGTACTGGGCGAGACCAGGGGTCTTGTCGGCCTGGGCCTGTATTCTCTCTACCAGCTGAAGCTCTGTCGCACCGGCACCTGGTACTAATCTAGGGTCACGGGTGATAGACTTCACCACGTTGACACCATCGTCAACCGCTCGCTCGACGTCGTCTAGATGGTTCTGCGTCGCCCCTCGGAGGACGAGAGTTGCCGTCCGAGTAACCTCGTCCTCCTGCCTAAAGACTGTCACACGGTCGCCACCGATCTCGAGCGTCTCGACAACGTCGACCGAGCCCATCTCGTCCGGCATAGGGGCGCCCAATCTGGCCAGAGGGGTGGCACCTACGACCCGGCAGACCCGGCGTAACTCGAATTTGCTGAGGATCTTGATAACGAGAATGCCGTAGCGGTTGAGGTAGTGCATGGCGAGCTCTCCAACAGTCGAGCCAGCCACCACCACCCTCAGTCCAGCGTCGTGCAACTCCTTGATAGCCGTCTCGAGTTGGTCCTCCTCGCCCTTCGTAAAGTCCATCATCTCCTTCGCGTTGTGTAGCAAGACGGTGCCCTTGGTCTCGGTCTGGCTGATGTCGATGGCGCAGGAGAACACACCGACCTTGGCCTTGGTGGCCTTCTTGACGGAGCCGTTGGGCTCCTTAGGGAATACCATACCCTTAACAACCCTGCTCTGTTCCAAGCTGCCGCCCATGATCTTAACGACGCGGATGTTGTCGACGTTAAAGTTGGCGGGATTCTTGGGCAGGACGGCAAGCACAGCCTCGGCAACCAGTTCGGCCAAGAAGTCCTCGCTGCCGTTTTGTTTGCTAGCGACGACAGTCCGGATGGCCTTGCTCAGCTCCCCTTGATCTCTGATATCCTCGACCTTGTCGACGACGAGCTCCTCGAGAACTTCGAGGGCGTAGGCTTGAGCGCGCTCGTAGCCGGTGACGATGTCGGCGGTCTTGAGGCCCATGCGCAAGAGGTCTTCGGCTTTGCGAAGCAGCTCGCCGGCGAGGATGATGACGAGGTTGGTGGCATCACCCATCTCGGCCTCTTGCTGCTGACTCGCCATAACGAGAAGCTTGGCGGCGGGGTGGACAACGTCGAGCTCCTTCAGGATGGTAGCGGCATCCGATGTGAGGACCATCTTTTGCAGATGATTTATGACGATCTTGTTTCGGCCGTAAGGACCCAGAGAGGTCTGGACGGTGGACGCGATGGCCCGGCAGGCATCGATGTTTCGCAGGACGGCTCCATCTTCGGAGTCGTAGCTACAAAGGGGGCGTGGCTGGTTAGACCTCTACATCTTCGGCCGCATACAGGTGGAAAGGGAGAAGAAGTTATCGGTGATGGTGGGGTTGAGGTTATCAAGATACCTATTATAGCCCTGCTTGAACAGACCAGCGTTCGGGGCGTTAGGAACGCTCAGAGACATGACGGATGTTTGAAATACGTGGCTTGGCTATTCACTTAGACCAGGAGCTGGATATTCCCGGAATGCCTTCGCTCTCTTGCCGTCTTGGGTGATCGATCGGGTATGCGAAGTGAATTCTGTCAGTCCAAGAAGCTCACAGACTGGAATCGATATCGTACTTGACCAAAAATCTACAGTATCTACCTGCTATATGAATACTCAACGGATAAGGGAAAATGAAGAATCGACGGATGGCAGAGACAAAGGCTCCGGAGTCCCAAGGGAGCCGCGGGTACCTATCAGCCCTCCGCCGTCCGCGGGCCGGAACAGGTACTACACACTCTCTGGTACATAAATACTCTGTAGTTGCATAAGTACGTACTAACCGCGGGTTCGCTTGAAGCGAAACCAATCATATCCATCAAGTCATCTGTCTCGGGTACCTACATAATTAAGCGGTCCAGGTGGGTCGCGGATGAATTGTAGTGGGACGTACTTCAAATAGACTGATTAATAAATAATTCGCCAAATACGTAAATATATGAATTGAAATCCAAAGTCGCAAGCGTCACGATGTTAAGCCGTGTATTGGTGATAACGGCTGCGATTTTGCGTGTGTTGCAATGTCGCTGCCAGGGTCCTGGGCCGTCCATCGGCCGCGTCCCTTCCTACAACTTGTGGAAGCGCAAACCTTGAAGGCAGCCTGGTACGTAGCCTGGTACATGCCCTCTGTGCATGCCTTCCGTGCTTTCATACCTACCAGCCTACCTACCTAGGTATTTGTACAAGTACCTACCTACCTACCTACCTACCGGTACTTACCTAGCTAGTAGGTACTCTCATCAATCTTCCTTGAAGAGACATTAACGTTACTATCTATGTACATACCTACCTGTTGTAGTAAAACCAAAACGTTTGCGAATTTTAACATCATCAGCCCTGCCGTCGCTACACGTATCATACAATAAACAACGTCCTTACTTCACTTCTCAAAGCCGACTTGACCGGAGCCATCAACTACAATAAACCATATATACCTGAGTCTGGAGCCATCTGGGCCATCGGCTTTTGGGTATCCAAGAAACAACCCACGTCCACGGGGGATTGCTCTTCATACCATCGAGGTGCTGCTATAATCCCGCCGGGCCATTCTATTCGCGATGGCACCCCAAAATAGTGAGTATTCCACCTTTACCCTCCACCTTTGCCTCCAATTACCCCATCGCCCGTCGTCTATCCCCTCGCCCTTGTTACCTGCCTACTCATCTGGCGTCGCATGTCATTATTTTGATTCGACCTAATCCCCTATCTAACGAGCATGTATGTTATGACTAACCAAACCATTCACTCTCTATAGTGAACCCGCCTTCCCTACCTCCTACTGTCGAAGAAGCCTATCGCAGAAAATGTGTCCAGCTGAAGCAGCGCACCAAGGAGATCGAGGACGAGAACGACGCTTACCGACTCCGGCTCACAAGACTCAAGCGCCAGATCCAGAAGAGTCGCCTTGAGCGCGCCTTCTTGCTCGAGCAGATCTCGAGGCGGACCAGTACCAATGTCGAAGATTCCGAGGGCAGTCCCAGCCCCCCTCCTACTGTACGTCCGAGCTCGTCCTCTTCAGTTTTGCGGCATGCACGAGAGCAAATGAGCCTCTAACCGTGTCTAGCCCCAGGAAAAGCCCCTCCGGACCAAGCGCGCACATCGAAAGCCCTCTCTGCTGCCCACCGGCGAAGGCGGCAACGGCAACCCCAACGCGACCTTTATCAGCCAGAACCTGAACACTCTGTCGCCGAGCTCCGACGCCTTCTCTCATTCCCAGCTCGACTCGCAGAAGGAACATGCCGGGAGTCGAGCCACAGCCAGCAACGGAGTCGCGAAACCGGCCAAGAGACCGAGCAACGCCTTCGAGATATATTGCAAAGACATGCGCCCCGTCCTCCAGAGTACGCATAAGGACAAGATAGCCGCCGGCGAGTTCCGCATCGAAGAGGAGTTGGCCCGCGGATGGAAAGATCTGCCCGAGAAGGAGAAGGATGAGTTCAAGGTCCGTTTCGAACAAGAGCTTGATCACTGGCGCGAAGAGCGCGAGGCCTACAAACGGAGCACCAAGGAGGCCGCCGCCGCCGCCGCCGCCGCCGCCCGGGACCGTTCGCGCGGCCGGGACAGCAGCTTTGGCGGCGGCCGCGGAGCTGGCGGTGGGGCTGGACGCTCTGTGCGCGTCGGGGACTCTATACAGGGCGACGACGCCGACGATGACCAAGACATCGAGATGGCCGAGGCCGACCTACGTCCCGGAGGCAGCGCTACCGCCGATCCGGACCAGTACGAGACGGAGGTGGAAGAGGATAACGACGGACCCGTTGACGATTAGGAGCCTTCTCCCTCTGCTACACGAACCCCCCTCTCCACAGTGCATTGCATCGTATCCAGGGCTCGGCTCCCACACCCCCCGCTCTTTCCACGCACCACGCCCCGTCCTGGCTGTCTGGCCGCAAGGGGCTGGAACACCCAAGAGCGGACTGTCCCCGTTCTAGCGACAACTGGGATGTTCCGCCTAATAAGCGTTCCAATGTCCGTCTTCCTATCTTCTTAACGTTTGCGCGACGCGATATTTTGCGCCTCCTTACGGGTGGGTATTGGAGCCTCGCCCGCATTCATTCCTCTCTCTGTAAAATGTCGGAGGACGGAAGTGTACGAATATCTTTCAAGGTAGACGAGGTGCTTTGGGGCAATCAACAACAGGCGCCGGGGAATGTTCAGGTCACAAGGGAGAAGGAAGGATACTCCAGAACCAAAATAAGCCAGCCATTAATAATGATGATGATGCTTCGATCAAGGAAGTGCGCCTGGTGCCCAGTCTATACTTTTATTATCTCTTTGCGCCATTATGCTTGCCCCTTTTCCCGTACGGATTACCCGCGGATTAACATATAGCAGCCCATCACCAGAAGATATGCGCCTCTAGCTCCTGCGCCCGTGACCTCGTCTGTTTGAGCGGGCCTCTAATCAGCTCCGACTCGGGGGTAGCGATACTATGGCCGAGTGAGCAAGTTTTAATAATTTAGTCCACGCCAGCGTAGAGGTCTACGACGATGTTGATGGCGGCCACGACGATTTCGGCGGCGATCAGGACGATGACTACATCGCATTCAGGGTCAGCTCGTTTCCGTTCGCCCGCGGCTTAGCTTATACGAAGAACGGGCGCGAACCTACCGATCCACTCCAGCATCTCCCCGTGGCCGTGACTGAGCTGGTCCTTGAGAACAGCCAGCAGATCAGCGATGACGTCCATCCGCTCCGTCAGCAGGGTGACGCGCTGGTCCATCTCCAGGTAGCTTCGCACAGCCTGGTAGACGGGCTCGAGGTGCGGCTCGGCCCAGAAAAGCTCGGGCGTGTCGAGTACGCTGCCGTTGAGGTGGATGTTGATGCGCAGGATGAAGAGCTCGCCGATCTGCATGTTGATCTGCTTCCGTGACAGGGCAATCTTTCCCGTCAGCGCGATCTGTGTTGGTATGTCCTTGCAAGTTTCGACTGTCGAGGCGACGAGTTCCTCGAATAGGGATGTCTACGGCAGCAAGTTAGATAATCGCCTCCATCATTTGGCTACGAGTGCGATTCCATCTTGCGTAGACGTACCTTGACACTTTGCGCTAGCGCATGCGATATTGCCAGCTTCGTCATATAATTCCCTTTATCTCGCAAAGTGATGAAGTCGTTGTATATCCGCGGCTGGTATTCGCTTGTGTAGTAGAAGTTGAAGCACTCCGTTTCCACGTCGTCCGGTTCTAGCTTCTCCTCCTCGAACTTGGCGATATCCTTTAAGAAGCGCTGCTCGTGTGCTGGCGACATCCCCCATATTACGACAACGCCGTAGTCGAACAGGAACACCTCTGGCGTATGTACATGGGTGTCGAAGTCGACATCTTGTGGTCGAGAGGGCGACGCGTCTTGGATCGCGCTCTCGTCCGGATGAGGAGGATATGCGAGGTCGTTGTGCATATCCCTGCCAGTGTTGAAATCTTTCTGTGCGCCTGGCAAGCCGTCGTGCTGCTGTCCGGATTCGGGGCCCATTAAGTCATCTCTCCGGAACGACTCCGAATGCTCTTCCACTTGACCGGTGGAATGCCTCCTTTCGTATGTTGCAACAGGCCTTTCCAGTATTTGCTCGGCCGCCTCGGCTCGCTCTGTAATTTTGCCTGGTGCGTAATTATAAGGCGTGTAAATGCACTCGTCGATTAACTTGGGGTTCGCCTTCCGCAGCCTTGCTTTGCCTTTTAGGAAGCGCATCAAGCCTTCCATCTGGTACTTGTTCGCCGTACAATAGGCCGTCACCCTGGGGAGCCTGTCACGGTCTGCTTTGCCCAACCGTGCGGCGTCCCGCCTTGCCATGGGATCCTTTATTCGCGTATACTGCGAGTATACATCCCTACCGCTCTCCTCATCGGGGGCTTCGTCGAGCTCGAGGTTTGGGAGCAGCTTCAGTTTCTGCGCATTCTTGGAGCTTCGTTGGGGCCCGATCTTGGCGCCGGTACCAGCTGCTGCGGGGAGCGAGGTAAATGCAGCGCCATAACTATTGCGCCGGCGTGCCCGGCTGTTTAGTGTCGACAAGACTGGCGGCGCATTGGGGGCGCCGCTACCCAATTGCGCCGAGTTGGTCCCCGGACGAGCGTTCCCCTGAGGGGGTAGATGGGCGGTACGAGGCGAGGAGCTGAGAGAGGATGAAAATGGATCGGGGTCGATGGTTCTTGTGACGGGATTTGGGTTGAAAGTGACACTGCGAGGGCCCCTGGGACGTGCGGTGTCGGGTCTCGAGGTATTCTGCCTGAGGAGAGGTGCTCGTTCTGAGGTTGACGTACTAGGGACTGCCGGGGATGAAGCCATCGCAAGATCGGAACTACCTGGGGGTGAAAGCCAGGAAACTTGAAGCTTTATAGGTACGGGTGATGTTGCTCAACATGGAGCATGGACCTCAGGGAGGAAGCTTGAGGTTCTGTTACCGATGTTGCCCGAAGACTATTGGCTGGGCTGTTTACAGTATTATCACTGACTGGGAATATGCGCGCTACCCTATGACTTCCTGAGACGTTGCCTACGAAGGAAACAATCGAGCTAGTCAATTAGGGGAAGACAGGCGCAGCGGGGACGGCAATACTGTTGCGACACTACCAACTTGACCTTTGGTAAACACGATGTCAACTAGGTAGGTAACGTTAGTATATTGATTGTACGGTGTGTAATGGTGCTGCAGCGATTCTAGAATTCGGAATGATGGAAATGAGGTCACTTTGGCCCCACCTCCTACACACGAGTACACCCGGCAAGGATACGATGTTAAGATAAGTCTGTAGTGCTAATGCATTGGGGGGCAGGGGCTATGAGAGTAGTTAGTTTAGTGATTAAAACTAACTAAGGGTCCTTTAAACTAATAACTATTTAAACTAAGTTGATAATAACTAAATAAAATAAATTTAAATAAAATAAAATAATATAACGTTACTAATTAAGATAAAACTAATAACAAACTAAAAAAGGCTTACTTTAGTTAATGCCTTGAATAAAACTAACTATTTTGGAAAGTGACAAGCTGAAACTAGGAAACTAAAACTAAAAAACTAAAAGTAATTTCCTAACCCTGATGGGGGGTACTCAAGGTCTCTGTATGTACATGCTGGGTAATACGCACGCAAGCTGGAAACCTTGGGAGCTTCCATGACTTTAATCGGTCTTGCGCTAGGCGATGACGTTAACTGCTACGTATCTGGTATGTCAATATCTCCCTAAACCTACCTACAAAACGAAATGCCGCGGTACAAGACCCCCAGCCCGGGCTGCTGCTGACTGCCCGTGCCTTAAAAATTTAGGCCCCTGAAGCCCCTGCGCCAGCTTTTGAGATGCTTCGCAAGGGGACCTGCAATTGGTTGGTTGCGCTGCCGGATCCATGTGGCATCCCGCCCCAATCAGGCACTTACAGATGTTGTGCGGTAGGCAGGTACGCTTACATGTATACTCGTTAAGGCTTTAAACGCCGACTTACATAACAAACAAGCTGACAGTTATTCCATTACGAAACACTATGTATGTTCGGCGATATAACTATGGCATAGCTTGCCCTGATCATTCCTCAACTTCCTTTACAATAAAGTACCATTGCGAGACAAGATCATGCGTCTACAATTTTCGCCTCGAACTTGAAGCCATGTTGGTGGACGCGATCAATATACTCCTGACCTAAACACGCCGGCGTGTAGATACCACCACCAGCTCCTTCCAATGGAGCATCATCCTGGAGCAAAGTACAGGCCGCCTGCGCGAGTAGAATTCCCGTCACTGAGCGAGGCTTGTGTCAGTTAATGGTACTTGCTGTCCTGAAATCGGCAAAAAACTTACGATAATACATGCTTCCGCTGTACCATGCCCTGCATAACGCCTGCTTGCGAGCACTTGAATCTGCGTCTGGCGTCGCAACCCCCCTTACCTCAAAGTAATTATTGGCGCCCTCTTCTCTGCTCGGCCCCTCTCCTGGTTTGTAGATGAATCTGCGCAGAAGAGTGCGAAACGGTGGGCAGAACATAAGAAGCGCTCCCCCAATTAGCTGGACGTAGTGTAGAAAGACGCCAGGGAGGAAGCTTCGCGCCTTCATATATTCTTGGTACGTGAATTTTGGGCCGTAAAAGGTACTATGTAATGCTGGCTCTTGCTTCGTCAACCCCCAGGTCCTCGTGACGATGGCAGTGTTCGTTCCCGCCGCAAAAGAGGTCGTCAGCAGGCCCAGGTTAGGTATGTAACGCACCCCGGTCAGCCTGGAAAGCAACGACGGCTTGGGAGGAACAGTGGTGTTCGCGACTGGAGAGAGAGCATAGGGTTCGTGTGACTCGGAAATCTGTTTCCAGCTATATACGTCAAAGAGTCCCAGGGCAGTCTCGAGGCTACCCCCTGAAGGTGCAGCGCTGCCACTCGTCAGTTCTATGACCCTTGGTAACTCTTCTCTGCTTCACGCCTAGGTACTTACTGAACTTCATGGAAATCGACTACAACATCACTGGTCGAGGCCGAGAGCTCCGATCTGATGAGCGACGCCATCAAGTACGTGATCAAATCAGATGGCGCCGATTCAATACCACACTGAGGAATCATGCAAGCACCGGTCGACTTCGCAGTTGCTTCGTACTTCTGGATCATTTCCTGAGTCCAAACAGCCTCGCCTGTACAGTCGAAGTAATGCGTCCCAGTTTCTGCGCAGGCCTTGAAGGCGTCCTCGCCGTATTTTGCGAAGGGCCCGGCGGTCGTGATAAGGATAAAGGTCTTCTTCGCCAGGGCGGCGAGGTCCGCATCGTTTAAATCCCAGACCTCTATCTCTGGCATCCGGCGATCCGGGTTCAGAGCATGACATTCTCTGACCACGTTCTGTAGCCTTTCCACGGAACGACCGGCTATGGCCCATCGCAAGTCCGTTGGCAGATGCAGTGCAATATGCTCCGCCGTCATTAGACCGGTATAGCCTATAATGCGCATCAGATGAGGGCTCAGGCTGGAATGCTACTGTGTTCATGACCAACATACCGGTTGCCCCAAATAAGACAAGGTCATACTGGCGGTGGTGCTTCTTGAAAGCCATGGTCCGGGCTTTTGCGTAGACCTGAACAGAGCTGAATACAGGGCGGTGCAAGGCGACCCGAGAACACGTAGGTAGGTACTAGGTATTTATTATTTCTTTCAAGGAGGTTGGTGATTTCATACTTGAAAGTTAGTACTGACTTCCTACCTAGCTTTAAGCGTTGAGAGCTCGGAAAGAGCACTTGAACACATGGTGGCGACTGGTTGACTTTTTATGACATGTACGTGAAGAATCCCCGGCCTGTTAGCATCTTCCCTTCAAATACCATGTCCCACGCTAGAGCAAGCCTGGGACAGGAACTCCCGATGTAGATCTACGAAGGGCTGTGAACGGAGCCGGTCTTGCCCACGATTGGAATGAACCCCGTCCGTGCTTCGGTAACAGATCTCCAGAATGATTTATGCTCCCGGGCCTCCGTGTTTCGTCAGCACCATACGCCACGGATGGCGCCGGTAGAGGCCCTACAATGGTTAAGCAATCGGGGCTTTCTCCACATGAGTCCCTTTTGCCGCCACGATCATTACGCCTCGGACCATATGTTTCCCCATCAGCGTTGTCCCTTTCTCTGTAGCATTGGTTCAACCCGCCAGGCGGTGCCGAATTAATGACACACGCCGTGGCGCAATTCTTGGAGGCCCTTTATTATTCAAAAACCTATGTACTGTAGATTGAAAAATCCGACCACCGGCCGCGAACCCCCCACCCTTTTTTTATTATTATTATTTTGTTTCTTTATTTTTCTCTTTTGCCCCATGCATGTTCGGCTGTTATTGTATTTTACATTCTCAAAATTTTTGCTTTCCGTCCTATTTGTCGTTGATTGCGTGTGTTTAGGTAGCGCGATATGAAAGTGCTCCAGTAATATTCAGCACCGCCTGCCCCTCCGCACCTGATATTCACAAGGAGACTTGATGGACACTTATTGGACCGGATACTACCCTGGCATTCTCACCCCTCTCAAGGCCGTCTGTTGGTTCCAGCACAAAACCGTAGAAACATGGCACGTATGTCAGTGGTTCATGTCTGTAGCACTCCATAATCTTTACGAACTATATGTACCTATATTGATAGGACTTGTAGGTACCTGTAAGTCGTGCCAGAGCGACAGACACCATAATGAACACACGAACTTGATAGAATGCACCTCCTAACCTTTCGTATCTGTGAGGTTCACAGCACTTCTCAGATAGTCTCGTATCGTTAGGTAAGTTTCGAGGGGTGATGCGGGACAAGCGCAAACGGAGTCAGGGGCGGGCTCGAGTCACATGGTATTGATATCCATCGCGTGCCCTTTATATCCATTCGCTCGAAATGACGAGTGACCGTTGTCATTCATTGGATTCCGGAAAATCTTCAAAATTCTCGTGGAAAAGCCCATCAGAGCTAAATGCAAACTCCCATGCCAAGTGGCAAACGCCTGGCAAGTAGCGCCTAAAGAAAGGTGGTCTGAGCGCTTCAGGTGCCCTTCCGCTAGGCCACTCAGCCTTTTTACCCGTTATTCACCCGCCCTAATCGACACCACCAAAATTTTAGCGAGAAATTGCGATAACCGTTCACGAGCCAAAAACACCACCCACCATCACCATCGTTACTACGACCCCGGCATTCGCATCTCGACCGAACTCGCCCTTTACAATCCCTCGAGCCAATTTTCCATACACTATTCAAGATGGCCAAGCGAACCAAGTAAGCTGAGAAGTTATGTGCCTAGAGTTGGTAATGAAAGCATGCTGACGTTCTTGTGAATCAAAGGAAGGTTGGAGTTGTAGGCAAATACGGCACACGGTACGGCATCACTCCTTTCCGATTTGCGCCTTGCTCCTCAGGCAAGGTTTTCAATCTTGTTCACGATCCACTGTTTCGCTCATCGGTGGATGAGAGTGATTTTCTGACTAGCGACAAACCCCGGGAAAGCCAACGTGCTCAGGAACACCCTTGCTGACTCGAATCGACACGGACAGATATGGTGCCTCCCTGCGAAAGCAGGTCAAGAAGATGGAAATCACCCAGCACGCCAAGTACACAGTAAGCACCCAGTCATTTCATTACATTCAGTGGATGGGCATACATTTCGCAGAAGTAAGGGGTCAGGGGTTTGTAGTGGCTCGGCCTGTAACCTTGGCCTACTCGCCGATTTTTCTACGAAGTAAAAGTACTAACGCTATATGTAGTGTAAGATGTATACAGACCGTCGATGAGACTCAGTGCTGACTTGATGCGAAAGGCACCTTCTGCGGTAAGATAACCGTTAAGCGTGGTGCTGTTGGTATCTGGAATTGCAAGAGCTGCGGAAAGACCGTTGCCGGTGGAGCGTACACGGTGTCGTATGTGTAATCGCTAGCCCCAGGGGCTATCTTATGTCGCTAACGCCGTTCAGGACCGCTGCCGCTGCTGCCATGCGATCTACGCTGCGGAGACTGAGGGAGATCCAGGAGGTGTAGACGTGGAGCGGCCGTTAAGGTTTCTTGTGATTTGGTTTCGGTGTACAAGGGAAAACGGGGTTCATGCATACCACAAAGGGTCATGACGACGATCCATCACGTCCTGGGTCGGCATCCATAGGGTGAGATCACTCAATTCATCATCATCATCAAACACATGAGGAAGAGCAGATGAGACAATGTGAACAAGACCCCCGCAATACTGAAGTTGGAAGTTGAATGTGTCAATGACACTGCCGCGGGAAGAGACGTTGCGTTCCGAAGACGGCTCGAATCGATGGACCGGATCGGAATCCAAAATCACGAGCGCTAAGCCCATCGAGACCGATTTCTGGTCTGCCAACACGCATCACCACTCCTCGGAATCAAGGCGGCTCCTCGTCCATTCCAAGGCAATACGCAGTATTACGAGGTGACATGTGCTTCGGAAGCCTTGACGTGGTATCCGTACGCCTCTTTATACGTGCTGCACGGACGAACTACCGAACCATTTCAAAGCCAGTTCATTGATTACTTCCTACGTAGGGGTGGTTGTTGGGGTTCAAGGAGCTTGCAAGTCTCGCCGCCTGGCGGGACTGCTTCGCTGGGGACCGTCTAGTTGGATCGACCCTCAAGGTTGTGATCTTGTATTCGAATATCGCGGTGGGCCAATAGGCTCATCATCCTTTCTCGAGGACCGTCGAGCACCGAGTTGGACTTGCTTTAGGTCAAGGAATACTGCCCCTCGATAGAAATCAATGCTCACCATATTACTGGGGCTTTGAAATTCTGATTATATTCCAAACGCCCTTGTTCTGCGCATCCTAGAGCTCGATTGGGAAGCTCGTCTCTTTTGTTCATTTATCATCCCCTCTTAAGCTGCCTACCAATCGCATAGGTGGTCTTTGAACAAAGACACAAGTCGCTTGTCTACCTAGTTGCGGTCTCCTCCGGTCCCTGTCAGACGCATATCCAAATCATCCTGCTCATACTGGCCTTCATAGCTCATGATCAAAACAAACTGATCTACATACATACCGAGGCTTCGGGGAAAGTTCCTGTCTCCTGCTCAGCTGCCATCCGCGTTGACTACATCATCACCGTGAACAGAACGACGGGATGAGTGACTGTTTCCGATCGGGTCATCTACGCCGTCTTTCACCGATGATACGCGACGTGTATCCATCGTGTGTCCATTTAGCTGACTGAGTGTGGACTCGAGGCACGTCCGGCTGAACAGCTCGGTCTTCGTCGCGTGTTAAATCCGGCTACAGCCCCATTACATTGTAACGTACCTAGAGAATACCTACCAGCACCACTTGCCCAGCTGGCCTCTTCTTAGCGCCTAACGTCGAGTCTGGTTCGATACCTCCACGAGGACCCGATTGCCCCTAAGTAGAAGCATGCCTGCCCCGCTGTATCGTCCCAAGGAAGAGCCGAATTAACCTAGTCTCGCTGCGTGCCGGCATTACCCCCTACCTACATGCTTGTGTAGGTATGATGTTACCAGAATAGGAGACCCGAAGGACCATTTCTAGAACATTGTCCTTGTAAACTCGATACATCCTCTGGTGACCACATCGGGTTAGAGCGGGTTCATGTTGGTTGGACAAGACAGAATGAAGCAGAGAAGCAAACAGCGCCAAAACTCGATCTCGAGAGTTTCCATTCCTGCACCCCAGCAGGCAAAGTCACTTCCAGCCGACCACCGTTTTCCCCTTTGGATACGATTCGTACAGAGCTGCTGTCACTACCTGCATGTGTACCTATGTTCTCCTTAGAATACGCCAAGAAGTAGAAGTCATAGTTCGCTTAAACCCCAACTTCTGCACTCATTAAGTACTAGAGCGAGAAGAATAATATCTTCAAGCCAAAGGATTAGTTAGCCGTGGCGATCTCCACCTGTCAAATCACCACGAGGCTCCTCTCGTATGAATCAACTAGAGATATGCACCTACCAGGTAGGAAACTAATAAGCCAGTTACGTACATGCCCAGGTAGACCATCTAGGTACGTCGTACTGTAGGTACGTGCGTAGGGGGTGCCAGACAGGTAGTCAGTCATATCACTCTGGGATCTCTCTGTTGTGGAGCAACTCCTGCACCCTACGAAGTGCTTACTCACTCTACTTCGTGCCCACTGATTAATACCAGAGAAACACGCAGAGGATCTCGGACGACAGATACCGCTGCCGCTACTGGACAAGCTAGAGCCCTAAACCACATAGATCGGGTTCAACGCGTGACTCTTTGTTACGGAACAAGGAATAATTGGTCGAGCACACACATTATGGACCTACCCAGTAGCTCGTATCTTGGCAAAGGTGCGGGCCTTTCAACTACCTGTATCTTAGACACCTACACACACACACACACACACACACACACGCACGCACAGGTATATATTTATCTCTGTATCCTTGCAGAGCGAATTAGGAAGTAGGAATCCTTATTCCATGTTACATCCCTTCAAGCTGTACATAACCTAATCCGCGTATAAATGCAGGCGTCGATTCAACCCGCTGGAACTCTTGGACCAAGCTCCGGATTATCTATCATTCCCCTCAGCTCTCAGGGTCCCCTACCTTTACCTACCTTCTTACCTGCCCTACTTCGTATCTACCAACATTTACCTACTAGGTAGGTATAGAAATACCAACTCACTCCTATATCTCCCCGCCCCCCAAAACTGTAAGTAATAAGGCTTGCGTGAATCATTCCCTCCGCGGTGGAGTTCCGGAATCGACAACTACCTCCTAACCTACGTGCCTAAACCTTTCTTTGCTCTCTACCTCCAAAGTTGCCTTCGAAGATTAGGTACCTCCAGTCCGCCCTACGACATCTGTACGTATATTGTAAAATTGTCCAAACTGACAACTTCATCCCAACCAGCACAAGTCAGCAGTCCGGACCACCTGCAACTCTGAAAGGGGAAAGCTACGTACTTGACACGACTTATTGTCTTGACCCAATCTCTTCTCCATCTTGCACGTCCGACCTTACACCCGCAACCACGGCATACCATCTCTCGATTCCTCTACTTTCCCCCATACCTCAACTACTACTGCTGGTGCTGCTGCCAGCACTACAGCATCTGCTATTGACGTACGTACCACAACCCCCCCCTCCAATGTTGTTTATCCACCCCCAGAATACCTACATGGCTACTGTATCTAGTATTATGTGTTGCATTGCATTGTGCAACTTTCAACCTATTGTATATGGTCCAATAGCCATCATTGAAAGTTATTGCCTATTCTAGGACCCTATATAACCCGACTAACATAACATCGTCATTTAGCAGTCGATCTATCACGAACTAACTGCTACACTACGCGCATACATCACTGCGGTGCTTCATACAGTACTTCTCTTCAAATCTGTGCCTGTAGAGTCTGTTGTTGTAGTCAGCCAGTCCGATCATCGACCAGCAACAACCTGTCAACGCCACCGCCACCAATCACTCTCTTGGCCACCCTTCTAAGTTTGTTGCCTTTCACCTGCAACAGAACTCAATTATCCCGTGACTCAAACTCAATTCGATATATATGTTCCCATACCAGATTCGACATATTAGAACATTTTGCCCTGATGGCTGATCAATGCATCGTCTGCCTTGAAAATCTAGAGGCGGAACCATCTCCCCCTTCGACCCTACAGCTGCCTCCAGCGGCGCCCTCCTCGGACCCTGATGGCTTGCACTCGGAAACCTCTACAAGCGACAATGCCGGAAATACGACGCCTTCTCCAGCACAAAGCCGACAACCAGGCGACACGGCCAGTAACAATGAAGGCCTGGATGCCGATCCCACCGCCCACGAGCACCACAGGATTGCCGTTATTGATGCATGCGGTCATATGTTACATGATGCCTGCTTAAGAGAGTGGACTGGAAAGGCAAACAGTTGTCCCATATGTCGGCAAGCCTTCCACTTGGTCCATGTTTACGATAAAGTCGGCGGTAAGTCGGAGTGCACCATAACCGTTTTACGTGAGCTAACAGTTGTTCTGGGAGCAGGGATCCAGATATCCTCGTATGACGTCCAAGACAAAAAGCAAGTTGCCGAATTCGACCCTCAGGCTTGGCTGGACGAAAACCCCGAAGAGGAAGAGGAAGCGAGACCGTGTCCCATTTGCAGCCGTTCTGATCATGAAGAGGTCCTGCTGCTCTGTGACAGTTGTGATGCAACATACCATACTTATTGTGTCGGCCTTGACAGCGTCCCTCGTGGGCACTGGTTTTGCCTGGAATGTTCCGAGACTGCAGCCGAGCTGCTGGAGGCCGAACTCGACGACCCTGATGGCGAACCGACGGGCAGGCTTGCTGGGTTCACTGACCATAGGTCTCCCTACTTGCCCCGCACTCAGGCCACTATGAGGCGCGCACGTCGACGTGCTCGCTCGGACGAGTGGCAGGGCGCCTGGGGACAAATCGCAGGCCGTGTTTGGGACGCTCTGAACATTGACCTCGATGGCCACGATGACGATGAGGCACTGCAGAATTACAGGCGCTCGCAGCAACGTCGGGAAAGAGAGCGGCGCGAATATCAGAGGTGGCAACAACGCCTCAGCATCGCAAGTCGCCTCGGAGCACGCGATGTATTTGCGAATAATCTACCAAACGTGCTCCCCCAACCCGTGGCTCAACAACCGCCGCCAACCCCTCAGGAGACGCCAGAGGAGAGGCAGGCCTGGGGGGCGCTTGAGAAGGCCATGGATGCGGCGACACCGAATCGCTCGGGCTCAAGCCATCGGAAGCGCAAATCCCGCTCCATTACAGCGTCTCCAGTCGAACCATCTCAACCGGAACGCAAATTAAAGCGACCTCGTACAAGACGTGTTCCTACTCAGAGTGAAGCTTCTTCCTCCAAATCACCCGCTATACAAGTTAATCGTCCACCGCAGAATGGGTCTAGCTCGAGCCACACTACCCATACATCAAATGGGCAAAGCGAAGAGGCGCCAACCTTCCTCTCGTCGCTGCTAAGAGAAGTCGAGATGTCACCGTCTTCTGACGATGAGAATATTCGAGCGCTTTTCGGACCGTGTAGAGGCGGTCCCGATCCATCGTCTCCCGTGACGTCGCCGTCGCCGTCAGCTCACAGCAGCCCGCGAGCACTTTCGACGACACCTCCTCCGCGTGGGATCAACGATCGCCCAGGCTCGCCGCTCTCCCTTACTTCGAGGATTGAACCCATCTACCCCCCAGCTAACTACTCACCTACTCGTAACGGGGCCGATCACAGTGATTCTGAGCAAAAAGGCCGACCGCAACGCAACGCTCCTGCAGTCCGCACCCTGGAAATCCGTCAGCCACGACCCCGTCGTCAGGATGCAGTCAATGTCGGTGTCAACCTCGCCCGCTCGCAAGAGACGTCGCCTACACGGGCTTTGCCCTTCGAGATTAAGGAAAGTGTAAGCGGTATCGTCAAGAACGCCCTTAAGCCGCATTGGAAATCGGGACACATCACGGCAGATCAGTACGCGTCTATAAACCGCGATGTGAGTCATAAACTATACGAGGAAGTCTCGGACGCGGCGTTGAGTGATGACGTACGGCATCGTTGTGAGGAGATTGCTACCGCGGAGGTAGCAAAGGCCATCACGGATCTCGGAACATGAACTACCAGCCGAGATTATCCCCACACTATCACGAGAGCATGAGAGCAGGAATAGACGATATCGGCATTTCTACGGCGTTCTTTGGCAAAATGAGCTTCACGGGCCGGTTGGGTAAGCTGGCGGTTTGTCATAGAATCCAATATACCCTGGGAAGGTCTGCTTCATATACGCGGTTGCAACATTTCGCATACACGTTCTTCTCGCATATTTTCAGGGCGTTCGGTTCCAGGCATGCTCGTCGGATAAGCCCCTAGATCAAGATCAAGGCCGTTAGTAGGAGCATGGATATTTCTAGAGGCTTTGGGCTTTTGATTAGATAGACCACATCAGTACGGGCAACGCTTCACAGGGCGCTCTAGGTAGCAGATCCGGAAAGCATCAGACATGTACCGCCTCATGCATGGCAAGAGAACAGTGCGCGTATGGGAAGGAAAGCGATAGACATTAATAATTGGCAAACAGACTACTTTGCCTGCTCACAAGGAGTCCTGACAGCTGAAAGCACTCGCGGCCCTTGCTTTCGGTGCCCTGCAACAACGCACAACATCTCCAAGATGGCTTTCTTGCCCATGCGTCATCCTGTCACATTGATATCTGGGCTTCGAGAGGATCTAGCGATACTCGAGCACTGTTGCGTAGACGCTGGGAGAAGTGCAGAAGAACGAGTAAGATGATGGCAGCCGGACCCTACGAGGTTTTCGAGGCACCAAAAAGACAATTTGGCAGGCCTGCTGGACACTGACCAAGCTGTCGGGTTCTTCCTACTTCCCACTAGGTCGTGGCCCTAGCTGAAAACTTGCGATGGCCTAGCTTGAGGACGCGGATGGGACGCTAGTCGGAAGGCGGGAGCCAGGTTAGAGTTCACAGAAGTTGGGAATGCACACGAGACATGGCTATGAGGGAATTGTATTCTATTATCACCCTGTCCCTCCCTCATATAGGGGGCAAGGTTGGGGGGAACGGGGAAAGCGATGAAATGTTAGCAGTATCTATCTAACAGCAACCCCGGAAATAAATGCAGGTACCGCTAGCGAAAAAGACTGCGATCGAGAAGGCTCTTTCCTCTCGGCACGACTAAATGATCGGGACGTCCTGTGACAAGGAATTTCCTACGGACTGTCTCGATGATAAGGAATGGTGCCTTTGATGAGATTATGGGAAGAGAGAGAAAAGGAATCACGAGCTAAGGAGGCGGTTAAATATTTTGTCACGGCGGGTTGAAGTACTGGTGGCTGTGCGCGGATGGGGAGACATTGTGGCTAGTTGCCGTGGCGCAGTGGGTCTCGAAGAGTTTAAGGAGAGGGAGTGAGATTCGACCCAGACATATAGCTCCGTCGCTTGTAGAGTTTTCAGGTCTTTTCACATTCCACGTGTATCCCACGTCACCTTCTGCTTTGAGTTAAGTAGAGGTATGTCTAAGACGCCTTTGATATTCTTACCGCAGCTAGGTCGCAATAATCAGAGACCTAACCTATGGACTCTGTGGTCATACACTCCTCTGCCGGCTTTGGCTAGGACCTGCCGTGATATTCGCCATGTTCTCGCTTTTGGGGAGGGGCAGCTCTGTCTAGGGAAAATACAACACTCAAGGATCTCTTGATGGCCACACTAGTATTTTCCCCATCTGCATCTTGACGATATGGGCGCCATGTGCGAGTGAAGAGGCCAGTATGATATAAACTCGGGGTTTATCTTCCGTTTTATATGACAAACCGATAATATTGTATAGGATTTTAAAGAAGTAAAATCTGAAGTATTCCATACTAAAGGCATCCAGCTGTCAAGCAGAAAAGCCCCTGCTTAGGACCTCAAGATGGCCAGCGTGGTCTGTTGGAACTTGAAGTCAACTAAATTGGTTGAAGATGATATATCCCGAAAAAAGCTTCTATCCTAGCAAATCTGGGGCGTTATACATACTTGAGAATGTGCCCGCGAGGAGACGGCGAGTCGCCACAGTCACGATTTGGATGGTATTTATACCTGGCTAACTGCTTCAGTTACAGACAAATCTTGAACTTCGCTGCTGCATACGGCTGGACCTTACGTAGCGGCCCTGATAGAGAAGTCCCTCGGATGGCCTGGGGGTTCGGAATGAGCGTTTGTGTTCTGCGAATAGTCAGCAGGAAGTAGCCTTGTAACATTTAGTTATTTTCGAGGCATCGTGTAGTCGCTAGCAAGCAATACAGACCATGTACGCTATGTATCTGACAGGGTGCTTGCAGATGTATTAGGCTTGCGGTTCGATTCTCCGCGTATGCCGTTCCCCGTTGTGATATAAGCTGTGGCTGGCATATCAACAAGGGGAGCGGAATGACTAAGCAAGTTGCTACACAGGCCACCAATACTTCTCATTGCGTCTCTACGTGGTTGGCAGCCAATTTCGGAACTGCCATCGGTGTTTAAGTTATTACCCACGCTGAATGCGGCAGTCAGCAAATGGGGCACACGTATAAAAGATATGGCATGGTGAAGGGGGTGGTCATCTGGGGAATCGGTATCTGGTAGGGAGCTCGGACATCTTGAGGGGGGATTTAACGCATGTCAGTCGCCCGAGCAATGGGAAGCAACAGTCAGTGGGTAAGCGATAATGAACTGGTTCTTCAATTAATATGATCCTTGTATTTACCGGCTTTCACACACCACACGTGGACTCTGGCTGAACAAGGTTGCCTGGCTGCAAGGGCTTCTGAAGAGCCTCGTGCCTGTGCACCCAAGTAGGATTCGCCCTCAAATGCACAGATTTGCCGCAGTCTCCCAACGACTACTTATTCTCCGTTTCGGGAATGTGGCAGATTCCAGGTGGCTACTGACAGCAAATAATACTTCGATTTCACTCACTACCGCCCCCATCAACACCCCTGAATGCCAGGTGTGGGTGATTTTTCAATTCCAGCTTTCCAGCTTGGGAACTATTGACAAAGAGTGGGCGGACCATCGTGTTTCGTTCAAAGCTAGTCTTCTCAGTAAGTGGCGGCCAGTCTCTGAACAAGATATTGGCCGCTGTTGATACCCTCGTACTTCAGATCCTTCTCGCTGGCATATGTGCCCGGGATGGCTGTGATGTAGCTCTTGAAGTTAGGGTTGCAGAAATAGCTTCGGGCAAGTTAGCCTCCCTCTCACATCGAAGAGTCAAGGCCTACTCACGCAATGCTATACCTGGCCGGGTGAATGGGGCCATCGCCGCTTGGGGGCTCGACAACGCGATGAATAGTGCTCTTGATCGTATCGTTACTCCATCGCGCCAGCAAGTCGCCCGCGTTAACCACACAGGTATCCTCAATTGGCATGGCATCGACAAAAGCACCATTTGGGCTTTGAACCTGAAGTCCACCCCTAATACACGGAATTAGCGCACGCTCGTCAAGGTTCCTTATCGGATCTGAAGTTGTGTCTTCACAAGATATAAATCCACTCAAAGTCTCATAGGAGGCGGCTGTAAATGTAAGATGGCCGAGGAGCGTTTAAGTAGCCAAAATGGGTTCTCCTTACCTGGAATCCTGGAAGAGCAGAGTGATGGAGCCGTAGTCGCTGTGTGCGCCGGCCCTCACCTGCCCAGGGTTGACCTTGAACACCTCCTTGTTGACCTCAGGGTAATGAAGCAAGCGCAGGGTATTGTCACCCTCGTCCGTAAATTTGTCGAACCAAGTCTCGTCGATACCCAGGCCGACGGCAATAGCTCGCATGACTTCCATGTGCAGCTCTTTGCACTTCGTATGGAACTCCATCATCGTCTCCTTAAACCCAACCAACTCGCCAGTCTCTTCCGGCCAATGATTCGGATGCCCCTCCCCACCTTCCCGGCCAATTTCAAAGCTCTCTTTCAGGTCTGGCACAGCGTCTCGGAGCTTCCTCACCTCCTCGATATCTGCCAATCTCGTGGTCTTCTCCCGTCCAAGGGCCGAGTAGCCTCGGTTTGCTTCAGGGGTCGTCCAGCCATGTGACAATTTAGTCTCTGTGGGGAGTCTGAAATACTTGGCCGACGTCTCGAAGACGTGCTTGCGGAACTGGGCCGTGATAGGCAAGCCCTTCAGGTAGATGAAACCCGCAGTCTGAAAGCCATGGAGAATTGCTTTCGCCGTTTCTTTTCGCTGCTCAGGGCTCCCGTTCAAGAAGGCGGAGAAGTCAATCAGCTATTCGCAGTCAGCCACTCGGCAGGCAAGTTACGCCGAATATATGCATACCGGAATAACAAGTCCCTCACTCTTCACTGCCGCAGCCTCCATACTTGCTAAAGAGAACCAGGAAGTTGGGTACACTTGATGGTATAATTTATAGGTAGGACGATGATAACACACGACGCCGCGGTTGTGACCTGAAACCACGGTAAAGACAAAAGCGGTAGCGAGTGCGTTTTATAACTTTCGAAGTTAGGGCGAGCGGCCGCAAACTCGCCAGTTTCAATATTGGAAAAGATCCGCACCTAAGAATACCGGTAGTTTATCTTAATATAGGCGACGAACGGCGACCGTCTACGGAAACTTTATATGGGAGCTACCGGCTTGGTCTGGACCTCGGATATTACGATATCTCTACGATTGCGGCCAGGACAAGGGGCCAAAAGAGGGGATGGAAATGCTGATAGCCCACAGAGGGATACCGAGTATATCTGTATCCGGTATAACAATGCGCAGGCCGCTTGACCGTAGGAAACTTGGAGATAGCTCTCCAATTCTTGCATAGAATAAACGTGCAATGGTATCTCTTGATAAGGATGGCGGTCATACACATGTATAAGAGATCCCCGCCTTAGAGATAAGGGGAGGCAGGTTGCGGGGGGAAGCTAGGCTGGAGAAGGGGGGGACGTTGCATGTGGGGTCAGTTGATTCGGGGAGAGCTACTCAATATAGCAGGTATTCGTTGAATCTTTCGGCTGAGCCCGCTTCCTCTACGTCTCACTCCCGCGTAACGAACCTGATATACCTTGTGGAGACGGCACTACTCTATGTCTGAGTGAGCCCTGGCGAATCCCACTTGCTAATAAGAGACGGCGGATGATACTCGCTGTCATCAGGAAGTCCTCCTAGGTTTTACTCGTTCCACGATTACGGTCATTCCCCACGACTACCAGCAAGATGGAACACTCTGCATTCCGTATTGTGGACGTCCACACCCATATGTACCCGCCCGCGTACATTCAAATATTAGAGTCTAGGAAGACTATACCACTCATCCGGAGGTTCGCCGGCGCCAAGGATCCCCGGTACATCATCCTACCGGCGGAGGCGGAGGCTCTTGACAAGTCTAGCGAAGATGCACGTCAGTCTCAGCTCCCCGGCCGGCCTGTAACCAGTCATTACTCTTCGCTTGCACAGAAGCTCCATTTCATGGACACCCACAAGATCGACATATCCGTCATCTCACTGGCAAACCCCTGGCTCGACTTTGTGCCTTCGGAACAAGCCGGCGAGACGGCCAAGTCGGTAAACCAGGAGTTCTCCAACATGTGTGCAGAAGCCCCCGGGCGTCTTTACTTCTTTGCTGCACTCCCATTGACCGCGCCTCCCGAGACGCTCCTTGCGTCCATCGGCCATATCAAGGGTCTGATGTACTGCAGGGGCGTCATTCTTGGCACCTCAGGGCTGGGAAAGGGTCTCGACGACCCGGCTTTGATACCGGTCTTCAGAGCACTAGCAGCCAATAAGCTGACAATTTTTCTCCACCCACACTACGGATTGCCGAGTGAGGTATGGGGACCGAGGGCGACGGAAGAGTATGGTCACGTGCTCCCCCTCGCTTTGGGATTTCCAATGGAGACGACGATTGCTGTTGCTAGAATGTATCTAGCAGGGGTCTTTGACCAGGTGTCGGATCTCAGGATGCTGCTGGCGCATAGTGGAGGAACACTGCCATTTTTGGCGGGGAGGATCGAAAGCTGCATCGTGCATGATGGTCATTTGGTGAGGGAGGGAAAGGTAGGACCGGCCCGGCGTACGATATGGCAGGTCCTGAAAGAGCAAGTTTACTTGGATGCTGTGATCTATTCCGAGGTGGGACTTAAAGCAGCGATCGATGCCAGCGGGGTTGACAGGCTCATGTTTGGAACGGACCACCCGTTCTTCCCACCCCTGACCAGTGATGAGCAGGGTGAGTGGGAAAGCATGACGTGGAACTCCGAAGCAGTGAAGAAGGCCCTAGGAGACGGTAGCGATGGTGCCAAAGCTGTTATGGGCAGCAACGCAATCGAGGTTCTCCGCTTGTACGAAACCAGCGAGGAAAGTTAAGCTCCTAGACAGCCACCGAGTCGGGTTTAACAACTAGAACCAGCGCATATTCGTGCCGCGGCCAGTCTCTAGGGCGTGGTGAAGTCTATAATCCCTAATATGCCGTGGGATAAAATAAACACAGTTCCAGGACCCAGCTACAGATATATCATGGATGAGTTGGTACAATCATGCACATCGAAACTGAGGCATGAGAGGTGGATCATTCATGATGTTGTGACTTACAAGGCTATGCAGGATAGTCCTTGAGAGGAGTAATGGACGGATATGATGTTTATACATCATGATAGATAAGTGTCGTCTCGGTACGCCAGTGTTGGAAGAGTAGTGGCCGAGAAATCATCCATGCTGCGTGTCTCGCATCTGGAGAAAGGAGTACTGAATATCCGCATAAACCATATTATGCAATAGTCGCTAAGATCCAACCTCTGCGGGGACCCAACTTAGTCAGCCTTACATGTGTTAATCCACGAAGTACTTCCCATGGACTGACTCCAACACTTCGATGTATTCTCACCTACTCACTGGTTGACATAGATTTCTTCTTCCGCCGCTTCCCGCGTACTGCAACTCTGCCGCTCATGATGGATAATAAATCGGACTTGCTACAGTATGCACGCGACTTTGTGAACCGAGACGAGGATCTGTATGCGTTGCTCGGAGTCGATGCCACAACCCCCAAAGAGGATATCCATCGTGCATGGTGAGTACAAAGTATACCTCTGTTGTCCTCGGTCTCGGGGTTCCGTCTTCCTCAGTCACAACGTACTAACCGATTCTTTGGTTCCTAGGCGCAAAAAGTCACTCAAGTACCACCCAGACAAGGCCGGAAAGGACTTCGACGCGACGAAATGGCAGCTGTTCGAGCGGGCGCGGGACGTGCTCTCGGACGCCGACGCTCGGGGAGCGTACGACAGCGCGCGTTCTGCCGCGCTCCTGAGGAAGGCGCAGAGACAGGCCATGGACGCGAAGCGGCGGCAGATGATCGAAGACCTGGAGGCGCGGGAACGGGGCGTCAAGCGGTCCCGCGACGACGAGGAGGCGCGCAGGAAGAACGCCATGTCAGAGGAAGAGAAACAACGGCTAGTCGCGGCCGGACGCAGGAGGATGGAGGAGAGACAGCGCCAGATGAGGGAGGCCGAGGAACGCGAGAGACAACGCGAGCTTGAGAAACAGGAGAGAGCGCAGCAGCAGCAGCAGCAGGGGCACCGACCAAAACATGACGGCGTTGATGGAGAGGAGGTCACTCCTCCCGACGTACCGGCAGCTGAAGCTCTAGACGGAGATGAATACGACGAGAAGATCGCCGACCTTGAGCGGCGGCTGCAGGAGTCGCGGGCAAGGAAGGCGGCAAAGAAGGCGCGGAAGAGCGGCGTCGTGCTGGAACCACCAACCCCACGGGCCGCCGGGACGATGGAAGAGGCTCAAGAAACACCCATTCAAGATTCCGGAGTCACAGAGTTGAAGGCTGACGATAAGAAGGACACCCCGCCACCATCCAAAGCGTTCTCGTTTTCCGCGCCGAGATCCGCGTCTTCGGAGGCGGCGGCGACCGGCGCCCCGCGTGTCAAGGGCGACTTCTCGTCGACGATGGCGAGACTGCGTGCGGCTCAGGCCGAGAAAGAGGCGAGGAAGAGGGCTAAGCAAGAAGCCGCAGCCGCTGCTGCCGGGTCCGCCGGTCAGTAGATAGCTCAGATTAAGGATCCTTGATTGTGATACCCCTTCCACGAAGTTGCGGAATGGAGCACTAGTGACATAGGAATTCTTCATGTGCAAGAACATCAGCGTAGTGACTGGTCCATGGGTTCGTAGAATACATGAATTGCGTGGCTTGAAGCGGTTTATGCCTCTCGCGAAGGTGTTCTATACAGCCATCTAATTCTGCGACAGGCTTCGGCGATAATCACACCCCAGGCGAGAACATGCAGGATTAGCACCACGGCAGCGAAGAGTGGAGCGGGTGTTTTGGTGTTCTCGGTGTTCCTCGCCAGACGGTTCGTAGCACACCCCCAGGAAGCTTATCTGCACCGTACATACGTTGCTCTTGTAGCACACTTTGTTCGTAGGACGCAGCACGATCGAGAAACAGACTATTACAACTTAGTGTGAAGTATTACTTTGATCCAGTCTGGCCCTTAGCCACTCGGGCACGAAAGCCTTCACCTTAACCGCCTTCCCGCCCTCTCCTCCCTCGTCTGCATCCAGCCTCATCTCGAACTCGTCATTGGAATCGAACGGCGCGGTCGCCGTCTCGCCCGGCAGCTGGATGTCCGTCATGACCTGCAGCCGGCACAGCGCCAGCCCGATGTTGCCCGCGCCTCTGAGCCAGTTCCCGACGCTGCGGCCCTTCTTCCCGTGCCGGCCGATGGACAGGCCGGCGGGTATGTTCTCGGCCGCCAGAGCCGGGTCCCGGGCGGCCGCGGCGGCGTCGGGATTGTACTCGAGCTGCCGCGGCGCCGCCTCGTCTCCCCCGTACAGCACGCAGGGGAGGATGCGCTTGCGCACGACGCCGCGGTGCTTGGTCCGGATCGTCAGCTCCTGGCCGACGTAGCAGCCCTTGCGGAAGTCGATGCCGCCCATCAGGTCCATGTTGGACTCGAGTGGGAGCGCGCTCCCGCGGACTATCTCGTCCTGGCCCTCGGGCACACCCAGCAGATACCGCCGGATCCGGTAGGCCGTATCGTTGCTCCGTTCTAGATCAACCTGCGGTCCGGACGGCCTCGTGCTGACGACGCGATATCCCAGCCCGGGCGCCCTATTATCCTGCAGAACTACCGCGCCTTCCTTGTCGAGAGACAGGAGCGCCGACGCGTCGGAGTCGTTGCTCCCTTTACTGTCGTCCCATACCTGCCATACGGTGCATTGGTCCTCGTCTATGGTCTGAATTTTGAACTTGCTCCGCAGCATGTAGCGCTTGAGGTGCTTCATCAGTGCGTCCAGCTGCGGCGCGTCGACCTCGACGATAAACGCATGGTTAGCATCCAGGGTCGGGTCTCCCGCTGCGACGCCTACGCGCAGGGTGTCCCGGTAGATGAAGACGTCATGCAGCACGCGGCCGGTGGCGTTCAGGAAGCCGCTGTAGAATCCCTGTTCGAGGTTGAGGATTGAGGAGGTGATGATGCCCTGGAGGAACTTGGGCGCATCGACACCGCCAATGGAGATTAGACGGCGGGAGGTGAGACGCGCAGAGCCGGATTTGGGCGGTGGCGGGAGGTACGGAGCGGAAGAAGTAAAAGAGGCATAACCGGGCGGCTGCCGTGCCGCGGCGTAGGAGAAGGCCGGTAAACGTCGCGACGTCCGGCACGACGGGCAGGCAACCCAAGACCGAGCCTTTGGACTTGCTGTCGGCCTTGCGATGCGCCGAGGAAGTGTCTGCATAGCCTCGGACTAAACAGATTGGAGTATAAGGCTGATAGATAGGATGACATAGATGCATACAGGACTGGCTGGCGAGTAGCTTCTGGAGTGATCCTACTCCTTGTCAATCTCCGATCTCCGAGGGGCTATCGCCGTGTTCGCGGCTAGGGATCGGATCAGATAAATGGATGATGTAAGTTGTATTGATTAGTGGGCCTCAGGTCAGGGTTCGGGATTACATGCACTCGGCTTGAGCCGCACAGCAAACCCCCC